>APFE030203936.1:5420-16146 GCA_000404065.3 Pinus taeda
TTTAGTTGTTATTTTTGTTGGTTTTTTTTATCAAATACTTTTTTGTATTTTTCTTCTCATTTCACATAGTGTTGTTGTGTTTTATTTGGTGTTTGGTCTTTTTGTTTTTGCTCAATAATTTCATATTTTTGGTAAGTGCAATAATGAATGTTCACAAATATTCCATGACACTCAACACGCTGAAGTGGGAAATTCCAAATTCATTTAACGTCTTCCAGATTCATTTAATGTCCCACTACATTCTCATTGAGCATGGGCAAGCTTGCCAATTTTCACTTGCAAGATATCTAAAAATGTTAAGTAGCAACCAAGGTCTCTCCATATTTCTAAATTTGGTTAGAATTTTACGAAGTGACCCTCGTGGTTATGTTTCTTCCACCTTAAATGTTCATCTTTTTCTTCTTTATTCTCAATTTGGTTGCCCTTTTACAAAGTGATCCTTGTAGTTTTGCTTCCTTCACCTTTATATTCACCTTGCCTTCCTCTAGTGTAGGGATGCAAATTCGCAAACATTCCATGTCACTCATATCATGGAAGTAGGAAACAACAAATTCATTCAAGGTGGAAGTAGGAAACACCAAATTCATTCAAGGTCTCTTCACTTCTCATGATAATGTGATAAAAGCACATGAGACAAATGAGCCTAGTGCTTGATAATGTGATGATAGGTGTTTTGTTGTGCATGAAAAAATAACATGCATTTTAATGCCCATTGAAGTCAAGCTTTTAGATCTAATTTGGAGACTGGGATTGGATAATGTGACAATAACATGAGCCAAATGAGCATAAGATTTGATAATGTGATGCTAATGTTTGCGATATTCATGTAAAGCCTAATATCAAAGTTTACAACGTCCTTTAATCTCCATTAAAGTGAAGTATTTAGACATAATGGGATGTCATTTTCAAATGAAGTGACCCACATGTATCTTTTTTATCATAGATTTGAGTTAATTGAGGTTCAATTCTAAGTTTATTAGTTGAATCACATACTAGGTCTTTCGAGGTTCAGTGGCCAAGTTTAACAATTCAATATATTTTTTATATTATATTTAATTTATTTATAAACTGTCATGGATATCTCATTGGACAATTCATCACAATAAATCTTCTAAAATATATTAGAAAAATCAAAATCTAAACTATTAGGATTTATTTCTCCCTAGATTCTTGGATTTGTTAATTATTGTTTTTTGCGTATGTATGTAAATGATAATTATGTAGAAAATAGAGAAAAATGAAATAAAACTCATGAACCACAGCTTAACACAAGATATAACCTCAAAAACCATTTTAGGAGGAAACCTAACTAGAAGGTGAGGTTTCTATGCTCTTTTTCTCTACATGGAAAATAGACGCAAGTACCAAGAGAGAGACTTGTGGTGCATGGAATGCTACAATGCAGAAACCATATCTATTTTATCTCTCCTTTCTCTACTCCACTTTTGTCTACTCTACTCGTCTATGGAAAAAATTGCAGTCCCATAAAATGGAACCCCTTTTCCTCCTAGTGGCTCGATTATAACACAACTTGATAGCCTACTAGTGGTTAAGTTTCAATCCTTCAACTCTTAACTAGAGTTACAATATGGAGTCTTCTAAATTATTATTCATCGTGATGAGGTGGTTAGCCCCTTTTCCATGAATAATAGGGGATGAAATATCATCCTTTCAAATTACGGTGGTCAAAACAGGAAGGTCATCTTCCAATTGACATAATTTTTGCATACAGACTCTAATTGAGATGATTCTTATGTCATTGGAAGGGTATATGTGCGCAAGGTTCCATGCTAAAGTAGTAAAGTTTTATTGGCCCCATCAAACTACTTCTACAAGGTTTCTACACCCAAGCTCACCAAACTAGGTCCCACTGAGAAAAATGGCCATTTGTGCAGGAGGGAAGAACATAGCGCTGATAGAGTAATACTAGTGGGATTCATAGGGGATTAAGCTTATTGGGCTAATAGCAGGGGGAGAAAATTAGAATTACAAGGAGGATGAAGTGAGGAATCTTGCTACAAAATCTAAACCAAAGAGGGGAATAGAGAAGTGAGAACCAAAATTCCATATTAGAGAGATTAGAGATACCATGAAAAGAAGCCAATCCTATAATGAATTGTAGGGGTTTTGAATTAAAAGCCAAACCTGAGTGGCAACCCACCTTGGTGTAGCGGGGCGGAGTGACTTAAATGATGATTGAGAGCCAAGATCCTAGAGGTTTGATGGCAAGCGTAAATCTCATAGATTGCAATGTGTTTTTTGCCTAGAGGTTGTGGCTCTGTATTGCTAGTTCACTAACACTGTATCCATGTTTTAAAGGGTTCAATAACTGATCCTAAATTTCCTTGAGTGGAATGATGGATACATACTACAAAATTGAAAAAAATGGTTATTCTAGGTGGCAAGGTGTGTGAATTGAACATTTTATTTAAGATATACGGGAAATAGGCAAAAATAAATGCATTGGCTGGACATCTCATTACTATCCAATGCATCTAATTATAATACTCAATGATGTCTTAGTATTAGGGTACAAGGAATCCATTAGATATATTGAGTGGTTAGAGCCAACTGACTTGTGGTATATAGATAATGAAGGTCAAACTAATTTTCCCACAAGTAAACTATATTTATTACATCGAAAGAGAATGATGACACTATAAAATAACTAAATGAAGGAATTGGATCATGCATAAGAATGTCAAAGACACCATCAATAATGAGGCTTACCTAATTGTCATAGAGTAATGGAATAATAAGGTAGAGTATTGAAAAAGTGTTCTTAATGTTGATTTCTCGTAACATTGAATGTACTCTAGCCATGAAATTTGGTGGAGAGTCTAAGGCACATGAGATCTCCAAGACCTAGCAATCATTTATACAAATTCCACTCGGATGAAGAGACATTAAATAATTAATATTTTTAATGGGTTCCTAAGTCTAAACTTAGGAAAATAAAAATATTAATGTGTATTAATATAAAATGGGTGAGAAAGTTCTAAGTGACAAGGATCAAACTAGATCTAATATTAGCCCTTGATTAGGGACATAATCTCGGTCATTGAATCGTCAACAGGAAAAGCATAAGAGGAGGCTTGAGGGTCAGTTGGAGATACACCAAGATAGATCAAGAATTGGATTTTCTAGGGTTGGGTTTGCTGAGCAAATCGAGTTAGAGATCAGTTGTAGTGAGGGGCATTTCAGCAAGGGATTTTAATCCAAGGCTGGAGAATACATAGGAGAGAGGCAGAAAAGTGTTGGGAGAGACAGCACAGTCCAAGGAGGGTTGATGCCGAGGTCGTAGGAGCCAGTGAAGAGGATGCAAAGAGATGTACGGGCTGACACAGAAGTCGTAGAGGCTAACGTAGACGACATGGAGGGCTTCATAAGTAGCACTAGGAGATTCTGTGGGGGAAACTGGGAGTTGATCAGTAGATCTTGAGCCGGGAGAGGATGGTGCAATTCCAGAGAGGGTGACAAGTTCCAAAGCAATGCTTGGAGTGGCTTTCACTGTCGAGCACAAGGAACAATTAGAGTCACTGTGGGGTTGATCATTCGGTTGTTGATTTTCCGAAATATTTGTCTTAGGATAGAGGTAAGACTTCTGAGTACATTCTCTATTGGGTGAGCCATTTCTAGCACCTTAGTTGTATTCACAAAATCTGCTTAATATAAAACCCTATATATGCTACATCAGTTTTCCCGCATTGGGTTTTTTTAGGGACAATTGTCCAAAAATAATGGTGTCCCTTGTGTTATTGTTTCTGTTTACTTTAGTGCATGATCTATGTATCTGTGAAGGTTGAATTTGTGTTTACTTCGATATTTATGCAATTAAATAGCTTGTTAATTTATAGAACAAGTAGGAGATAGTAAACCAAAAATTGCAGTAGGGGTTTCTGATGTGTTAGATTCAGAAATTTTCACATGGTATTAGAGCGATTGCATATTAAGGAGGACTAAAGACACGAGCCAATTAAACTTGAGAATTTGCAGCAAAGAAGAAGTTTCTCCCAGACACAATGTTATTCCAGTGCTGAAGAGGCAAGAGGAGGAGTAACACAGTGCTGAGAGTGTGATGTTGAGGCTCACGCAGAGCCTGCGTCAGCATTCTAAGCTAGGATAAGGGCCAGCGCAGAGGTAGAGTGGGGCAGAATAGGCTTACACAGAGCCACTTCATCTTTCTAAGCCAGGAAGGATTGATGCAGTTGGCAGGGAGGAGAAGATTTAGCCCAAGCCGTGATTGCGCAGAGCCTGAAGGGCTCAGATTCTTTAGTTTTTGGGGCTAAGGGAGTTGTGCATATTGTGATTTAAAGAGCTGGTGGGATGTTGTTTAAGTCTGTACAGAACAATTTCTAAGGGGACTGAACTAAGTTAGAGGAAAGCACTACCTCGACAGATTTATAGCCAAGAAATCTAGATTTGAGTTGTAAGGGAAAAGGAGGATTGGAGAGGAGTGATTTAGCAATTAGGCGGAGGATTTCCAATACGCGGGTCGAGACTCAGAGGGAGTCTAGAGAAGAGGAGTAGAGATGGCAGTAAACGGATTGAGGGATCAAGACAGATTGGATGGGGCTTCCAATTTTCTCATCTGGAAGGCCAGGATCCTAGCAATCCCGGATAAACATCGCATCAAGGACTATGCCTTGAAAACCATATTTGTCCCAGTTGACTCGAATGAAAATGAAAAGTATGAGGAGTCCGAAGCGAAATCAAAATGCATGATTCTAGACAAGGTTAAGGATCATGTCATACTACATATTGCTAAGAAGAACACAACAAGGGCGATGTGTCAGACGCTAACCACCTTATACCAAGGCTCTTTCGTGCAGCAGAAGATGTTATTAGAGAATCAACTGAGGTCATATCAGATGCAGAAAGGAGAAGAGATAGATTTTTTCCTTCTCAAGTTGCAAGGAATTCGTGACCAACTTACTTTTGTGGGGTCTACACCGAATCCAGAGTTTATAGTCAGGACTGCTCTGCATGCAGTTTTTGAGGACTGGGAGACATTTTCCCAAAGCATTTTGGCCATAGTGACCCTCCCTATTTGAGAGGAGATGCGAGCAGCTCTTTGATAGGAAGAGACCAGAAGGTTGACTAAGGGATGAAGTAGTGGTAAGGGAGTTCGAATCAAGAAAGAAGAGGAGGAGGAGGCAGATCTAGGATATGTGGGACAGTAGAGGGTTTAGAAGAGGAAGAGTAAAGATATCTCCAAGGTCAAGTGCTTCAATTGTGGGGAGCTGGGATATTATGCATCTCAGTGCCCCAGGAAGAAAGGCGTGAGAGAAGCTTTCGACTCAAAGGTTGCTCCAGCAAAGGCAGAGAAGGATGTCAAGACTAATGATGATTGTGCCATGAGTGCTCATGCACCTCTAGAGAAGAGGATTGGATACATTGAGTTGTAGTTGAGAGGACTACAGAAGAGGGGGAGGATCCTTGAGGTACCCAAACTATTGGATCACATCTGGCTACGGGAGCCTTTAATGACATTAGCATGATGATAGGTGTCGGGTGGAGCAAGGTGTGATGGAGCGAAATTGTAGTGTTTGAGTGTAGAAGTCTGTAGTAGTACAGTGGAGGTTGCACCAGTGCGAGAGGGGCAGAAGAAGTTGCAGCAGCACAGTGGCAGTAGAGGGAGCACATGACAGTAGCAAAGATGGCTTCAACATCATGAGGCTTCCAAACTGATCAGGATGTCAGTATTTGGGGGAAGTCAATTACTTAATTCTCAGTAACTGAGTTGCAATACAATAGTTAGTAGTGGTAGTGTTATGGGCAACATGTTGAGAGGGAGTTGCAGTATAGATGTAGCAATGGCAGTGGCAGTGGCAGTGTCATGGGAAGTAGGATAGGATACAGCAATGCAGTGGATGTGGGGTAGCAAGTCTAGCATCATCACAGGAGGACCAATGCGGGGGATCAATGTGATGCTTCTATGGTGAAGCATTACTAGAGCAGTGCTTGGAGTAGCTTTCCTTGTCCAGCACAAGGCACAGTTAGAGTCACTATGGGGTTGATCATCTAGTTTCTAATTTGCCAGAATATTTGTCTCCGGATAGAGGTAATACTGTCGAGTACATTCTCTATTGGGTGAGCCATTTTTGGCACCCTAGTTGTATTCACAAAATCTGCTTAGTAATAAAACCTTCATATACGTTGCATCGATTTTCCCTCATTGGGTTTTTTCGAGGATGATTGTCCAAAAATAATGGTGTCGCTTGTGTTATTTTTCTATTTACTTCAGTGCATGAACTATGTAACTGTGAAGGTTGCATTTGTGTTTACTTCTACATTTATGCAATTAAATAGCTTGTTAATGTAAAGAACAAGTAGGAGATAGTAAACCAGAAATTGCAATAGGGGTTTCTGATGTGTTAGATTCAGAAATTTTCACACTTAATAGTTTTGAATAAGATTTTCAATGATCATATGATTACTGGACATAATTCATTCATATTCCAACGAATATTGACTTAAGACAAGGAAAGAACCCCTATTCTTGGCATAAAAAATGTCATGTATCTCAAGTATTATGAAGGATTTTTAAATGTAATAGGCAAACCAATATATGATAGACCTAAGTGCAACATGGAAATATTATTGGATATGTTGAGGAAATGCATATATGATTCCCATTAAATCATGAAATGAGGATAGATGGGAGATTATTTGGATGGAAATGACCACCTCAGATACCTTCGTTGGTAGTATACATAAGTCGATTATTTGCATTAAGGTTGATTGGTGAAGCCTAGATCATGGAATTACATCGAAAAACTATTAAAACAATATTGGATACCAAATCCCTAGAACATAGAACTTGTGTATATTGTAGTTGATACCATAGTTTGGGCATAAAGAAAAAATAAAGAAAAATGAGGATACCATTACATTACGTGGAAATGATTCATGAATGAAATTTTGTTCTTCAAAGAATAATTAATATTTATGTAAAAGCAATTTTTAATGTTTGTTGTATAACATTTGTAGGATTTATATTTATTTTTTTGTCGGTCGAACCCACAAGGATTTGAAATTTGAATCTCATGCTTTTACATAGTAATGCATAACAAGGCGATTGCCAATTGAGCTAAAACTCATGGGATTTTTGTGTATAGCCTCGAAGTAAAATTGGTTACATGTCATGCATGCAAGTTGGGAAATATGACCAATGACCTAGTCGAAATGCATGGCCTATTGCAAGTTCTTCTTATAGAAAAAGTTATTCAAGTCACAAAGATTGTTATCCTAGGAGACTCACTTATTATTATTCAACATATTTAGAATGGAACTTGGCGAAAAAAAAAAAAGAAGAGTTTTTAAATGAAGTTAAACTTGGGGCCAAAATTCAACATAGAAATCTTGTATGCCTACTGCGTTGTTGCGTAGAGAGATCAGAAAGATTGTTGGTCTATGAATACTTACCCAATAAGAGCCTTGATCAAATTTGATTCGATGAGTGGCTTCCATTTTATTATGAAAGTAGATGGAAAATTAAAATTGTTATTGTTTGAACAAGGATATTCAGATTATGCCAAATTAATTAATGACATGCATGGATACATACCCAATCAAACGCAGCCAGCTTGATTGGGGGAAGCGTTATAATATAATAATGGGAGTAGCTCGTGGGCTTCTTTATCTTCATCAGGACTCGAGACCGCGCATTATTCATCGGGATGTTAAAGCAAGCAATGTGTTGTTGGATGAGGAACTAAAACCTAAGATAGCAGATTTTGATTTAAATAGCCATGTTTTTCCCTGATAACCAAACTCACATCAGTACTGCAAGAGTTGTTGGAACTTAGTGAGATTTCAATACAATCATTACTCTCACACACCGTTAATGCAGATGTTTTACTCTATGCTAATTTTATTTCAATAGGATTGACAATATTGTAATTGTATTTTTTTTAGTAAAAAAAAATGCTACCTTTCTGTACTAAGAAAAGAGTAGTACATTGTCTAGGTTTTTTCTTTTTCATTTACCTATAAAAGAAACTAACTTGATTTGTCTAAGTTACTAACTGTTCAGTAAAGGATCGTTAAGTCATTTTTTCATCTTTAATCATCTATGCTACTTGTAACTTTAAAATTACATATTCTACATACTAGTATTAACTCTAAACAAAACATATTACCATCATCTTGTAATAAAAAAACAAAAAGTTCAATTTTTCTCTTTATGCTTGTCCTTCTTGGGTGGAAGTCACATCCTCCCCTTAAGACTATGCATAATTGATGATTTCTGAGTTGATCATCTATTCCTATTCAAATGTTGAGAAAAAAAAATCCCTATTGGCTTCTTCATCCCTCTCTTTGATAGCATGTCTGCTATCCAATTGTGTTCACTATATATGTGTTGAAAATGTATTTCTCGAAACATTGTCATCATCACCTAAATCCCATTCATCCAATTTTTTAGAATGAGTGGATTGAAATTTGTATTGTGCATCACTCATTCTATAATTCCCTTTGCATCCCTAATGATCTGGATATTGTCTATCCTAATCCATTTCGATACAATTAGAACTCTCCAAAGTGTTAAAAGTTTCGCCTTGCTATTTGATCCCTTACCACTTTCCCACAAAAAATGATCAGGATTAATGGAAATGACCACCCCACAACCACAAAGTATCTCTTTACATGCACCGTCAAAAAAGCCTACATGATAACTACCCCATATGTCTTGTTCTTTGTGTACCTTAAACCTTTGTATCTATGCTTCGGCCTCATTTTCACATAAGCTGATACTATCTTGTATATATCTATCTGAGGCTTCCCTATCTTTTGTTCAAATATTTCCACATTCCTGCTGCAACAAATGGTCCAAATAACGAAGAAAGGGAGAACTTTATGTCTTTTCTTGGTAAGAAACCATCTCTTGATAAAATTGGACAAGTTACCATTGCACTAAATTTGCATTATACCTAGAGAAAAAAGGATGTCGAACCATACCTCTTATGCATAATAGCACTTATATAAATATAAGTACTCCGATCTGATGTTTCCAAATTGTTCATACAAAGACCACATATACCAAGTCCAATCATACTTCTTTCTTGTAGGATATTCTGGGTTAATATTTTTTCATTCATCCCCAACGAGAAAAAAAAATTCATCTTGAGCGGGATATCCCACTTCCACATGACATGAATCCACTTATCTATATTTTTTATCAGCGGTTTCTGATATAAGTGTTTATATATATCTTTTACCATTGGATCTTCTTTCTTAGTCTCACCATTCCATATCAGCTTATCGTGTTGTTCCTAAAGTGATACCCATTTCAATTAAAATTTTAGTTTAATGTACCCCTTCTTGTGTGAGACCTTCCTGGATGTCTGGTTCATATGCCGAACTCCATCTATAGCCAAACAAAATCCCTAACCGTATGTTATGTATTTGTTTCATATAAAGAATATCCTTGTTATGGGTGTGTTGCAGTAAAAGAGCCCACAAAGTGAATCATTCCTTCATACCAACCATAGAGTCTAGCCTGATCATAACCTTAAACCCATCTCGAATATACCATCTAGTAACGTCAAACATTTTCCATCCATATATTTTACCTTCATATAACTAACCATATGTCGTTTCCTAAAGTTACCCAAGACGTCAAACATTTATACCCTTTTTTGGTTGGAACTTTTTATGGGGTACATTTATATTCTTGATTAAGATTTTTTATGGTCATGGGATTTACAATCTTGGTTGCAACTATGTTACATTTCCAAATAACTTATCATCTCCTATTTCTAAATTTTTTCCTCAATTTATGATATTTGAAATTGTACTTTGTATATGCAGCGGTTATGTGCCACCAGAGTAAGCTATGTTGGGGCAAGTATCTATAAAAACTGATGTTTATAGCTTTGGCGTTCTTGTCCTCGAAATTATCATAGGAAGAAAGAACACGGCCTTCAATTTGTCAGCTGAAATGCAAATTCTTTTGAGATGAGTGAGATGCATATCTCCCTTTAATTTAATACCATGCTCTTTAGTTCATGTGGATGTGTCCACTGTGTATATATATTTGATAAGAATGATGAACCCTCTGCGATTATGCAAGTATGGAGGTCATATGAAGCAAGAAACATTGTGGGGATAATTGATCGAGAAATTATTGGAATATGTGATGAAAAGAAAGCGGTGAGATGCATTCAGGTTGGTCTTTTGTGTACACAAGTTGAATCGTCACTTTTTCCACCAAAGTTGAACGTCACTTCGATGCTTTCAACTGATTCCATTACGGACATCACAGATCCCACAAAACCTGCATTTGTGAGTTCTCGTGTTTCCCCAATACCGAGTCTACAAGGCATGGGTTCACTCCCGTGTCTGCAGCTCCATCTAATGCCAATGCTTCCATTACGAAATTGGTACCAAGGTAGTGGTAAATTTGCATTGGTTTAAGAAAAAGATTTGTCACAGTATGTTCAAAAGTGGCACATAGAGCATCACTTTATTATAAAAAGTTTAATTATGGAATTTAATGATGAATGTATTTTCTGTATTCAAGCTTCTATGATCCATAATGAATTAAACAAAGTCTTTCGGTAGAAATCACATGAG
Organism: Pinus taeda; assembly: GCA_000404065.3. Taxonomy (NCBI): domain Eukaryota; kingdom Viridiplantae; phylum Streptophyta; class Pinopsida; order Pinales; family Pinaceae; genus Pinus; species Pinus taeda. The sequence goes on from APFE030203936.1 coordinate 15,999, forward strand.
AGAATTTTTTGGCTAACGTGTTTTGAACCAACAAGTGTGGTTCATCATAAGGAAGAGGTAGACCATGGCAAAGGCTTAAATAGAGAGCAATGTAGATACATAATTTTAAGTAATTACTATATTTGAATAATAATGTTTAAATTATAAT
>APFE030203936.1:33723-54369 GCA_000404065.3 Pinus taeda
TCTCGGTTAATTTCCCCAACCTTGTTGCTTCTGTGAGACACATTGTTTCAATTTGTAATCTATTATGTAATTCTATCTGGACTAAGGCTAAAGTATCCTCATCTTCTTCCTCTTTTAAACTGAAGATTATAAGGTTTAAGGTCCTTTTGTTACGTTCGTGGTCCAATTCTATTAATTTTTTCATTTTGTCTTTAATTGGTTTAATATCTAACTTATCTACCACACTATTTAGGGTGAGGCGGCTATTAACTTTTTCTTCTAATTCTTTAATCATGTATTTCATTTTAAGACCCTCTAAGGTATCACCGTCTCCTTGCTGGGATGGTTGGTTAGTATCTTGGTTTTGTTTTTCTATAATGTGCAATCTAGTCTCCATTGCCTCCATTTTATTCTCCAGTAGTTCTATTTTATTTTCTATTTGTTTTTGGATAGTGTTTTCAAGAGATGCAAATTTGTTTTCCAGCACGGCTTCTAACTCTTTTTGTAACTTGGCTTCTCTTTCTTCTCTACGTTTCTCTAAAGACTCTATATACTCATAGAAGCCTTGTAGAGTAACTGTGCTAGGTCTGCCCTTGGTAATCTTTGGTAACTGTGGTGAAATATTCATACTTGAAACTATATGAGAAAATATGTATTAGAAAAGAAAAAGGTAAGGAATGTGTGCACCTGGTGTTAGCAAACCTGACTGCAGATCGTCCGTGTCCACTGTAGCCCGCAGACCTGATTAGATAAATGAAAGCCTCCGAACGTATATTGAATAGACAGGCCTTTTGTGGTTATATGATTTGGGTCAGAATATATACCAGAAATGCCCAAGGTATATCGCAACCGGTGAGCACCAAAGATATATAACCGCACCGAGAGTTCACACTGATTGTATATGCGAGACAGTTCAATATATAACCACACCGAGGATTAGAATGCCGCAGAGACATTTTATATAACCGGAGACTGTGTATATATGTGAGAGTTCAAATAACCGCATTGAGGATTAGAATGCCGCAGAGACTATTTATATAACCGGAGACTATGTATATATGCGAGAGTTCAAATAACCGCACCGAGAGTTCGCACTGATTATATATGCGAGACAGTTCAATATATAACCGCACCGAGGATTAGAATGCCGTAGAGACTGTTAATATAACTGGAGACTGTGTATATATGCGAGAGTTCATATATGCAAGATATATAACCGCACCGAGAGTTCGCACTGATTATATATGCGAGACAGTTCAATATATTGTTATTACTATGGTGTTACTATTTTATTTAATTATTGTTTATTTAAATATTGAAAATATTACTTCATTATATACTCATTATTTTATTACAAAAGGTCAAATCTTAACCCAAGACACTTAAAATTAATTATTATTGTTATTTAACATATTTTATTTATTATATTGATTATTAGATCTTATTAATATATCTTCTTTAATATTATGCATTTACCATACGAATAAAAGTTTTTATGATCATATTCAATTAATATATTAAATTTACCATAATATTAATATTAATAAGTAATACTTATTTAAATTATTAGAATAAAAATGATGTTGAATATATATACCCATTATTTCATCAAATTAAAATTTTAAGCCTAGAACTCAATAAAACCTAAGAAACTATTATTTCTATTTTATATACGAATTTAATATTATTAATGTTAAAATTTACCATTATGCTAAACTAATGAAACTACAAACTATTATCGTGATGATGAACCACACTGGTTGGTTCGAAACGCATCGACAAATGATTTGTTATGTGATTTTGCCAAAATTATTCTCTCAAAAAGATTATGGATCACAGAAATCTGAATTCCTTAATAATTAGTATCTAATTATAATATCTAGTAACTAATTGATTAATTAAATCTAATAAAATTAGTTATATTATTATAATAATTAAAATAAATTAAAAATAATATTAAAAATTAATATTCATTATAAAGATTAAATTTGATTATTATACAATTATTTGAATCAATTAATTTTATTTATTATTAGCTAGATTGAAGATTATAACTCAAAACTAAAAATTTTAATAGAATCTATTTAACCATATTAATCTAATGAAACTGTTACAACACATTGGCCCACATCCTATAATAACACTATCCAACAATCTATTAATATTTAATTAAAACTATTTATAAAATATATTTTTAATAATAAAACATGAAAATAAAAAATACAAATTTATTATAAAATTATTAATTAAAACTTTAAATGGTTAATATTATATATAAATAAAAAATATAAATAAAAAAGATAAATAAAACAATTTTAAAGCCGACCTCATCTCCTTGAAATCAATATCTTAATACTATTTATACTCTCACTACACTCTTTTTCTATCATCATTCAGTGATTGTCTTGATAATGGATCCCTGTTGGGATTTGAAACATTGACAAGTATGATTATTACAATTTTCTTATTAGGATGAGGTAATTTACCATTAACGACGAATAATCTATTCATCTTAGTTTGTTGATTGTTTTTCTTCTATATAATACTTTTGATGGATTTTAGCACCCACTTAAAAATGTTGGATATGTATTTCACAAAATGGCATTGCCTTGTTGTCTTGTTTACAATTGATTATAAAAGTATATAATGAGCTACATGTTGTTCCCACAATTATTGTTAAGGCTCTATTCTCATTTACTATTAGTATATTAATTATGGTTTAGTTGGCTTAGTGGTAGGTTACATCATGCTCATACTCACTCGATCTCTTATTTATATTAAAGGAGACTCATTTTTATAGGTGTCTTATCTTGTGCATTAGATATATTATAAATGGAGGTTGTCTCCTTGAAGTGAATTCTTATTCAATGCATATTTATCATTCTCAAAACATAAATTTTAGTTCATAACATTTGGTTTTAGAATGTATGATCGTTTGGTTTAACTCTCTAAAATGACTCATTTTAGCATTTTGCTATAGTTTCTTTTGTGGAAGTTTCAAATAGAAAATATTTTGGAAGCTTAAGAAAATATATTGAAGTAATTATTATAGATGTTTCATATTTTATAATAGTGTACTTTTCAAGTGACATGATGCAAAATTTTGGTTTTTTAGTAACCATAAAATGAGTATTAAATATCTCTTCATTTAAATAATCATATTTGATTCTAGGAATCATTGACTTTGTAAGTATCGTTGGTCTTCATAATTTACCTTTGGTCACTTGATGTAATTGTATTTATCATTGTAAAGCATATTTTAAATGCTTGAGTCAAAAGAAAAATGTATTTTGAACCAAAGTCCCATTGTGAATTTTAAAAGATGAAAATTTGAATATTTTGAAATGTAAATTTGGCTCCAAAAGTGACAAATCGTCTTCCCTCCAAGTCAAGTTGGCCCTAGCCAAGGGACACTTCCATTCACCTAAAATAGACTGCTATCTAAAAGCAGCTTGATCTCTTCCATTGACATATTCACATTCTCTCACGCAAGATAATTTTTAGGCAAGTGAGCGAAGGACAAGAAGGATGGAGAAGGACAAAAAAGAAAGCCAATTTTTCTCTCTTCTTTGTCTCTAGCAACCCACACGTGTGGGGTAATTTCTCTCTCTATGGCTCACATTTTTCTTGGGCAACCATTGCAGGGGGCAAAATCTTTTTGTTACTAGCGCAACTATTGCACGGCCAAAATTGTTGAATGAAATGTTGGAATAAGCTAAAAGAAGATCTACATCAAAATTAATTATCATAGTTTCAGAAATATTGTACTAACCCGAATTGCACTAAGGAAATCAAGATGAAAGCAGAGCTTGGATGACAGAAGAATGGAACATTGAGATCACCTTGACAAAAACATAGAGAAAATTGTATTCAAATTCTTCTTTTAGATTGGTTTCTATGACTTCCTCTATGAAAGAAAACAAGCTAGAGGGAGTATGTAATTTCACAGGTTGGAAATTTAGAATATATATTATTCTTGCCAAGAACAAGGTTTTGGACATTGTGAAGGGAAAGGTTGTTGCACCAAAAGATGATGAAGGAAAATAAAAGTTCAAGGAGGATGAAATCAATGCTATGAACATCATAGCGGATTCCATTAGGGATCATTTGGTTCCCTACATTACAAAACTTGATATCTCAAATAAGATGTATGATGCTCTAATGAATCTCTACACAATCAAGAATGTTGGTCAATTAATGAGCTCGAAAAATGAACTTCTAAACAGAAGGATGACTAATGATGATATTGTGGCTTCTTACTTAGTAAGGATTTCCCAAATAAGAAATTAGATTCAAGCAATTAGGGAATCCACCCTTAATCAACAACTTGTAATTATAACACTCAATGATCTTTCTAGACATACCAAAGCTACAGTTTTTTAGATGTCAATTTATTGTGAGATTTGGCAACATATTTCAATTGATAACATTCCACAATTAACTTAATATTCAGTGATTCATAATGTTTAGAGAAATACTTCTTCACGACCAATCACAATTTTTTGTTTGATAAGGTGTGTTTGTGAGTTTCTAAGAATTTTAATGGTATCTCATGACTAAATTGCATATTACTTTATAATAAGTGTGAAGTGCAATGAATATAATAAAAGTGATAATAATTAATTAGTTAATAAATAGTATTTAAAAAAATAATAATAATATTATTTGAAATTTTATTGAATTCAATAATTTAGATTATTTGGAAACATATGAAATTTGCAATTAAATTTTTTTATTTATAATATTTTTTATCAATTTATTAAAATAAGTTGATAAATAAGTTGAATTTAGTAATTTAAAATGAGTTAAATTTATGATATGTTTAAATGGTTTCCCATGAATATTTAAAATCTTAATTAATTAATAATAGTCAAATTAGTGTGTTTGTAATCAATTTATACAATAATGAATACTAAAAATATTAATTAATTAATAATAATTACATTAGTGTGTTTGTAATTAAATTTGACCATCGGTTTGATTACTTTTGCTTAAAATACAATTTGTTAATATAATTAATTTACAATATGATTAACTTATAAAATATATATTATTATAATTTTATGTAATTGTGGGAAATTGAAAAATTATATTAAAATGAGATATTTTATTTTTTGAATAGTTGTGAAAATATGATAAATTTTAAGTATATTTTTTATTATATGATTATTAAAAGATAAAATCTATCATTAAATTGATTGCAAATGAAAGTATAAATTTATATTTTTTTGTTTCTTAAGTTGTGAGTCATGAGGTGATTACACATTTAATCTTTAGCTTGATAAACTATGATTCAGGGGCATTTAAGTCATCAAAATCACTTGGAGATTGCACTAGGCTTGGTCACACCGGCTCTTAAGTTTCAAACAAATAATTTTCACATTATAGAGTGTCTTAACAGTACACCCAATCACTATCATAAAAGTAAAAACTCATATTATTAAAAATAAAAAATAAAATTAGTAAAATTATAAAAAATATATCATAATTGTTTTTAAATTAAAAATTAAAACAATTATATTGCTATTCCTATGGTTAATAATGTATTTTGAAAAAAAATTATAATATATGATTTATGCAATAACTTGAAAAGTGAGATGAAACCTAAAACTAACATGCATTCTATGAATATTAGAAAGTAAGAGTCTAGATGCATTGTATAAACTTGCTCCATATTATGGAGCTTCCAGATGGGTAAGAGTCTAGCAATGACTTTGGCGGATCCAAAAGACTTAACTAGATAAGTCGACATTCATCAATCTCATGAAGGTTGTGGGGGAATTTGTCAACCCAAAAGGCATGACCAACCATTTGAAGAGGCCCTTCTTGGATTTGAAGGAAGTCTTCCACACATCGGAGGGTTTAATAGGCACCTGGTGAAGTCAATATTGATGAAATATTTGGCCCCCCTAAGTTGGTCCAAAAAGTCATCAATCCATGGGATTGGGTACCTATTTTGGAGAGTGATCTTGTTCATTGCCCGATAGTCAATACAGAGTCTCCAAGTCCCATACTTATTTTGTACCAATACAATCGAGCTACCATAGGTCAATGACCTTGGCCAGATGTGCCCTTTCTGCAACTGCTCCTAAATCTGCCTATTTATCTCATCGTTCTCCATAACAGAGCATTGATAGATCATTCCATTGGGTAGCAGCACACTCGGGGTCAGATCAATGGAGTGCTTAACCTGACAGTGCATAGGTACCCCTGTGGGTGAGGTGAAAATGTCCCTATACTCCTCCACGACATTGTCCATCTGTTGATGTTGTGCGTGTTGATTTGGGGTAGCATCGGATGTGCTCTAGCCATGAAAATTGGTGGAGAGGCTAAAGCACATGAGATCTCCAAGACCTAGAAATGGTTTGGGCAGATTGTAACCGATTTGGGAGATATTAAAATAATTAATATTTTTAATGGAGTTCGAAGTCTAAACTTAGGAAAAATAAAATATTAATGGGTATTAATATAAAACTAGGTTAGAATGGTCCAAAAGCCATGTATCAAGCCAAAGCTAATCTTAGCCGTTGATTAGATATTTAATCTCGGCTGTTGATGGACCAACAAGAAAAGTATAAGAAAAGGCTTGAGGGTCAGTTGGAGGATACATTGAGGGAGACCAGTCAATTCGATTTCTGGAGTGGGGTTAGCTAAGAAATTCAAACTAGTGGTCTGGAGAGGAGCATGAGACAGCAAGTACGGAATAGAGAGCCGGGATCAACACTAGAAGACTAGTGCAAAGGCAGGAGAGGTAGACATAGAGCCTCTCAAGCAAATGCAGAGGAAGCAACAGATTGCGCAGTCACTAGAAGACTTGCATGGGTGATGCAAAGAGACCGAGGGCTGATGCAGAGAAGTAGGGGTTGATGCAGGGTGTCTAGGAGCTACGCAGAGGTCAGCCAGGCTGACACTGGGACTAGGAGAAGTGTTGGAGAATTTTTTCTCTCTGTTAGGTAACCCAATTTGGCACCCTGTTGTACTAAGGAATTGTTGAATAGTAAAATCCTCCCTTACTGTATTGGTTTTCCCACATTGGGTTTTTCCAGGGACTATTGTCCAAAATATATGTTTCATTGTGTTGATTCTTGTGCATGTCTTTGTTTCTGTATTATGGTGTGATATCTATAGCAGAATTTATTTTAATGTTTATGCAAGGAATTTCATAAATAACTTATTAGAAAATAGGTAGAGAAAAGTAAATCAGATGTTTCAGTGATAGAATTTTCACATGGTATCTGAGAAATTAATTAGAGAGAGGAAGGGAAAATAAAAAATTGGGTGGAGACCATGATGCAGAGGCATCCACATCAGGAGACTCGCACAGATTTTCAAAAAATTACACAAGAGAAAGTGATTTCAATTTATTTATGTTGGCTTCCAAGCAAGAAGAAGAAGTGGCTTGCATGACTTGTTATGCATCATCAAAGGTATGGTATATAGATAGTGGATCCCCTTGGCATATGACAGGAATCAGGGAATGTTTCTCAGATTATCAAGAGGAGAAGTGAACTTTCATATCACCATGGAGAAAAAGGCAAAGTGTACTCCAGTAGGGAGGAGTACCATAGTTTTTCAAACAAAATCGGGAGAATGGTTCCATGCTACCAATGTGTTTCATGTACCAGGATTGGGGATGAACTTACTTTCTGTGTCGCAACTTCAAGTCAAGGTCTATGATGTCTTCTTCATCAAGGAGAATGTATAAGTCAAACATCTGAGTTGGAAAAAGAAAGAGCAGATCAGGATCAAAAGTAATGGGTTGCATAGACTACAACTAGAATCACCAATGGCATTAATAGGCAGTCATGGAGACAAGGACTTGAATGAACTATGGCACAGAAGAATGGGAAATTTGCACCATGGGGCTCTGAAAATTCTCAGGAGCACTGTAACAGGATCTATGGATCTTAGTACAAAACGAGATGATTTATGCGGAGGATGTGCTCTAGGAAAGTATGCCAAGGTAGCATTTCCTAGAAGTAAAAAAAGGGCCAAGAGTGTACTAGGATTAATACACTCAGATATTTGTAGACTTATGTCCACTAAATCTCTTAGTGGTGTCGAGTACTTCCTTACCTTCATTGATGACCACTCAAGGAAAACTTGGATTTGTCTTCTGAAAACCAAGGACGAGGTTTTCTATCGATTCAAAGAGTTCAAGGCTCTAGTGGAGAATCTGACTAGGAAGAAAATAAAAGATTTGTGCTCAGATAATGGTGTAGAGTATGTTTTCTATTGATTCAAAGAGTTCAAGGATCAAGTGGAGGATCTGACTAGGAAGAAAACAAAATATTTGTGCTCAAATAATGGTGGAGAGTATGTCGATAAGAACTTCACTGATTTTTTCACTAAGGAGGGCATCGGAAGAGAGTGGAAATATCCTTACAATCCGAAGCACAGTGGAGTAGCAGAGAAGGAAGAACAGGACTATTGTAGAAGCAGCTAGGGCCATGATGTATGATCAGGATATGCCAAAATTCCTGTGGGCTGAAGCATGCAACACAGAAGTCTATGTTCAGAACAGGACTTCTCATCGGGCATTGGGAAAGATTACTCCAGAGAAATTTTTCATAGGGAAGACATCTGAAGTCAATCATTTTAGGATATTTGGGAGTTTATCATTTGTCGTGTACCCAAGGAAAAGAGGAAAAAGCTGGATCAAACTGTGGAAAATCGATATCTAGTGGGATATAGCAAGAACAATAAGGCATATATAATCTATCTTCCAGGGAGAAGGAAGGTAGTGGCTCGATGAGATGTGAAGTTCATAGAGGACAGGGATGTCATAAAATCTCATGAGATGCCTTTCGAGGAGCAGTCAAAAGAGGAGCCATTGGTTAAAACTCTTCAACCAACAGATGTAAAGAACTCTTCCTTGGATCAGGAAGATTCACAGGATGAGGAGGAGCTAACAGAAGAACCTGCTGGTAGAGAAAGAACTAGCAGGGAACTTCATCGGATTCTGCGAGATGCAGAGGACTTCATTGGTGCACCAAGAAACAATAATAGGGAGTGAAAACAACTAGATAGATATCAGGAATTAGTAGCTCAAGATGGGGAGCCTTCCAGTTTCCAGGAGATAGCTCAACATCAGGTTTGGCTAGATGTGATGGTATAGGAGTACAACTCCATAATGGTGAACAATGTCTAGAAGGTAGTTCCAAGGCCTCAAGACAGATCAATGGTAGGTTCAAGATGGATCTACAAGATCAAATATGTTGCAGACAGTAGTGTTGAGAAATATAAGGCTAGGTTTTTGGCTAAGGGGTATGCTCATAAGAAATGAAATGACTATGAGGAGACATTCGTCTCAGTAGCCAGGTATAAATCTATTAGAACTGTGATATCTCTTGTAGCACAGATGGGGTGGGAGATTGAATCATCAAATGGATGTCAAAACAGACTTTCTAAATGGGGTAATAGAAGAAGAGGTATACATTATACAACCAAAGGGCTTTGAGACACATGAGAAGAAGTCTCGTCTATGTAGGCTGAAGAACTCCTTGTATGGGCTGAAACAAGCACCTACAACATGGTATGTTCGAATTCATGGCTACTTGCAGAAGATGGAATTTGTCAATAATGACGCGAATCCAAATCTCTACAATCTGGTTGTAGAGAATAAGCCTCTAATCTTAGTATTGTATGTGGATGATCTCTTTCTGACAGGATCATCCAGGCTCATTGGGGATTGCAAGAAGAATCTAGCCACACAATTCGATATGAAGGATTTGGGAAGAATGTATTATTTCCTAGGGTTGAATTTTTGGCAGCAAAAGGGAGAGATCTTCCTTGGGCAAGGGAGGTATACTACAGAAATCCTGAAAAGATTCAGGATGGAGGACTATAGACCCATGGCTACTCCAATGATCACATCCTGGAAGAATATTGATGCATCAGAAGACAAGGATGTTGATCCCACCTTATACAGACAGCTAATAGGGTCCCTGATGTATCTGGTCAATACCAGGCTAGACATTTTCTACATTGTCAACACCCTCAGTCAGTTCATGGTGGAACCAAAGAGGGCACACTAGGTAGCAACCAAACATGTTCTCAAGTATTTATAGGGAACAATCGATTATGGACTCTTGTACACAAGGAGTAAGGATATCAGATTGAGTGGATTTACTAATGCAGATTGGGCACGAAGTTCAGTGGATCGAAAATGTACCTCTGGGTATTGTTTCAACATTGGATCAGGAATGACTTCTTGGTGCAGTAGGAAACAGAAGCCTGTGTCTCTAAGATCATCTGAGGCAGAATATATGGAGGCGAGCACAGCTTCATGTGAGGCCATATGGATTAGAAAACTACTTGTGAACCTATTTAGAAGAAAAATGGAGATGACCAAGATCATGTGTCATAATCAGAGTTACATCAAGCTCTCTAAGAATCTAGTGTTTCATGATCGATCAAAGCATATTGATATCCAGTGTCACTTTGTTAGAGACTATGTCCAACGATGAGTTGTACAGTTGAGCTACGCTCCTACAGGAGAATAGGTGACAGACATCCTCACCAAGGCCCTTGGAAGGACAAAGTTTGATTATTTTATGGAAAATATGGGGATGATAAAGAATATGTTTCAGTAGCGGAAATGGGGGTGATAGCAACATGAATGTAGAGGAAGTTGCAGTGCAAATGCATTGTTGGGAGAAAGGACCAGCAGCAATACGAATGCAGAGGGAGATATCATAGAGATGTAGAGGGAGATATCATACAGATGTAGCAGTGGCAGTATCAGAGCCATGGGTAGCAGTACAGGATGCAACAGTGCAGAGGATGTTGGGTAGGGAGGCTTATCATCAACATAGGGACCAATGCTAGATGATTAGGGTGATACTCAGCGAGGAGTATTACTAGAGCACAGTCCTCACTAAGAGGGAGTATTTATTTTGGGTAGCATCGGATGTGATTTAGCCATGAAAATTGGTGGAGAGGCTAAAGCACATGAGATCTCCAAGACCTAGAAATGGTTTGGGTAGATTCTAACCGGTTTGGGAGATATTAAAATAATTAATATTTTTAATTGAGTTCCTAAGTCTAAACTTAGGAAAAATAAACTATTAATGGGTATAAATAAAAACTGGGTTAGAATGGTCCAAATGTCATGGATCAATCCAAATGTTTTCTTAGTTTTTGATTAGAGATTTAATCTCGGTCGTTGATGGAATAATGAGAAAAGTATAAGAAGAGGTTTGAGGGTCAATTGGAGGATACACTAAGGAAAACCAGTTAGTTCGATTTATGGAAAGGTGTTAACTGAGAAATTCAAACTAGTGGTCTGGAGAGCAACAGGAGGCATCAAGTACAAAACATAGAGTCAGGATCAGCACCAAAAGACTAGCGTAGAGGTAGAAGAGGCAGACACAGAGGCAGCAGCAGACTGTGCAGTCACTAGAAGGCCTGTGTGGGTGATGCAACGAGGGCCAGGGCTAACACAGAGAAGCAGGGTGTTTGGGAGCTACGCAGAGGTCATCCAGGCTGACACTAGTACTTAGAGAAGTGCTGGAGATTTTTTTCTCTCTATTGGGTAAGCCAGTTTGGCACCTTGTTGTACTGAAGAATTGTTGAATAATGAAATCCTCCCTTGTTGCATCGATTTTCCCACATTGGGCTTTTCTGGGGACTATTGTCCAAAATATCTATGTCGATGTGTTGATTCTTTTGCATGTGTTTGTTTCTGTATTATGGTGTGATACCTGCAACATAATTTATTTTAATGTTTATTGAAGGAATTTCGTAAATAACTTATTGGAAAATAAGTAGGCAAAGTAAATCAGATGTTCCAGTGATAGAATTTTCACCATGAGGAGAAGCCTTTTATGGAATCCATGGACACAACCTTCCTCTTTTCCTCAAGGTGAATCATAAGGAAAACAAATTTCTTGGTCTGGGAAATGATCTTATTGCATTACTTTGCAATAATCAAAGAGATGGTGGTAAGTGGGGCTAACGCCAGTATCCTGTACAACTTATTTCCCAAAGTAATAATCACAAAGCGAGGTCTAGACTCATATATAGCATGTTGCTTCCACAAGAATGGTTGTCCTAATAATACATCACAAAATTCAAGAGGAGAAACATCACACAATATGTCATCTGTGAAGGGCTTGATGCTATAGGGAAGGTGACACTGCTGGTTGACGTAGAGATCTCGTCCTTAGTGAAGCCACCAAATTGTGTACAGTTGTGGATATGTTATTATTGATAGGCCCAACAGCTTCACGACCTTTGCTGAAATGAGGTCCTTTTCGTTCCCGCTATTGACGAACTGCAGCGAAGAAAATTTCACCCACATCTATGAGTGGAAGACATGTTTCCCCTCCTCTAAATCTTCAGGCTCATTCTTCTAGATTTTGGTGGTGGCTAGAGTGGCATTGGATTCTGCATCAATGATCTGCTTTCGTTATTCATTCCCCATTGTTGAAATCTGACTTAGAGTCAGAACATGTGTTTGATTCATAAGCCTTTAGCTTCGCCACTAGTGACTACTTGGCCTAACACTCACTTGTGTTGTGAGTGGATCTTTTATGGAACTCACACCATTTTCCCTTGTCCTTCTTTGTCTTCATAGTATTGTTATTTTCTTGCAGCTTCAGCGAGTTGTCCTCGGCTGCCCTGTTTTGGCTTTGGCCTTTGCTCTGTGGTTTTGCGGCGTCTTTTCCTTGCTTCAGATTCACAGATCCAAATTCTCGCTTCTTCTGTTGAAACTTTTGCTCAATCTTGACAGTGTATCAGTATGTTGTGTCAAGCAAGGAGATGTCCAGGAACTCCACCTCATCATGGATGTACTTGTATAGATCCTCCAAAAAACACTTGATTTAATGATTTACTAAGCCTTTTGCTCTAGTCATAATCCTCCTTGGAGTTTCCACTTTTTGATAAATACTCTCAAATATGGTTAAAGAAGCAAGAAGCTTATGTCCTCTATTATAATGGAGCCACTAAGTTGAACCATGGGGTAATGTCAGCGATGGGGGTGGTGTGTGGGTAGTTCTATGCCTTAAAGGAAAATGCATACTTTATTTTTCTTGGAGTTTAGGTCTAGTCACTAGAAACCAAGTGAAATCATATTCACTACTTCAAGGATTGAACCTAGAAACCAACATAAAACATGACATTCTACAATTCATTGGTGATTAAAAGAACCTGATTTGACACTTAAGAACATGCTCTACGCCTCGATATCCCAAGCTAATATCAACCTTTAGGCATACTCGATTGGGGATTTCCTCCTCTTGATTGTGGACTTCCTTCATGTGCACAGGGACCTCAAGTCTAACATTAATTCTCTTGTCAATATAGTAGTCGCATGTTCATAGGGCTCCATACATATTCACTCTCACATATACATGCATCCCATTCCATGATAAAATTAATTTCATGAGATGTCATATGATGGATGAAACAAGTGGGGAATTAGCATAATACCTACTCTCGATGGCTTCCATGGGTTGTAATATTATCACACATGAATGCTATGATAAATGGAGTTGGTTGGTAGATCTCATTAGCTATGAAGGACAAGTTCCTATGTTAGAAAATTCATATTAGCTCCATGAGAAGGACCATGTTTTTTATGATGATGGGGGCTTGTTCACATTTTTTATCACGTATGGTAGTTTGGGGCGTTTATTGTCTCTGAAAAAAACTCTAATTGGAAATCTTTTTCTTCCTGTGGTATTTAACTCCATTTTATTTTTTCTCCAATAAAACCACGGCATGTCATGCCTCAAAGTATGGGAGAAATCTCTCTCTTGGTCTCTAATATGATCTTTGACGATTTCCATGACTCCATTTGGCATCTACAAATGTAAATTGAGTAGCTAGCGGTTGAGCTCACAATAACAAGGCTATATTGATTCAACATTGACATCAATTCGAGGATAAATTAGATTGGATTAAGAATCAATTAGAAGTGGTAAATCTATATAGATCTCAATTTTTTTCTCCTCACCCTCCTCCATTCATTTTTTCACTCCAAAGCATTCGCAGATGGACCAAGTCTTTCCTTACGTGAATACCTCAGTACAAGGAGTAGACTAAGATTCTTTTTAGAGGGTTAGTGATGTCTCTTGTCCATGATAAAATAAAGGTTATCTATAGTATGTAATTTTTTTGGTGTCTATTATAGAATTTATATTATTAGAAGCTTTTGGAATACATAGATCTTAATTTTTTTATTCACTAGATGCTCTAGCTTTTGTCCAAATTACTATAGAACATACCAAAAATACAATTTTTTTAGATGTCAATTTATTGTGAGCTTTTACAACATATTTCAATTAATAAAATTCCACTATTATTTTAGAACTTAATCTTATATGATTCATAATGTTTAGAGAAATAGCTCTTCGAGATCAATCACAAATTTTGTTTAACAAATTATGTTTGTGAGTTTCTAAGAATTCTAACGATATATGGTGACTAAATTGCATATTACTTTATAATGAGTGTGCTGTGCAATAAATATAATAAAAGTGATATTAATTATTAGTGAATATATTATTAAATATAATAATAATAATTTTTAAAATTTTATTGAGTTCAATATTAAATTATTCTCAAACATATGAAATTTGTAAATTAAAATTTTCATTTATAATATTTTTTATCAATTTATTAAAATAAGTTGAGGTTTTGGTAACATTTAAAATGAGTTAAATTTATGATATGTTTAAATCGTTTCCAATGAATATTTAAAATCTCAATTAATTATTAATAATCAAATTAGCGTGTTTGTAATCAATTTATATAATAATGAATATTTAAAATATCAATTAATTAATAATATTGATCATCAATAATTTGGTTGCTTTTTTTGAAAATTGATCATCAATGGTTTGGTTACTTTTGCTTAAAATACAAGTTGTTAAAATTAATTTTCAATATGGATTAACTTATACAAAAATATATCATTATAATTTTTATATATTTTTTGGAATTTGAAAATTATACTAAATTGAGATATTTTAGTTTTTGAATAGTTGTGAAGGTATGATAAATTTTAAGTATATTTTTACTATATGAATATTAAAAGATAAAATCATATCATTAAATTGATTGGAAATGAAAGAAAAATTTTACATTTTTTTTGTTTTTTAAATTGTGAGTCATGAGATGATTACACATTTAATAGTTTGTTGGAGAAACTATGATTTAAGGGTATTTAAGTCATCAAAATCACTTGGAGATTGCACTTGGCTTGGCTCTTAATAAAATTTCAAACGAATAATTTTCACATTATAGAATGTCTTAACAGTACACCCAATGACCATCATAAAAATAAAAACTCATATTATTAAAAATAAAAAAACTAGATTAAATCAAATTATAAAAAAATATATTATAATTTTTTAGTTAAAAATTAAAGCTATTATAATGCTATGCCTGTGGTTAATAATGTATTTTGACAAAAATATAATTTATAATATATGACACGGCAACCAAGAAAATCTGACCTATGTTCAACGCTGGAAAATAACATGTTGATGGAAGAAAATCTGATCCACAGATAAGTATGATGTTTTTTCTTTTGAAAGCCCAAAACCTCGAAGCTATGAGCGTATTACCAACTCCAAGATTTATAATTATCAATATTACATTTATGATTAATAAAACATTTTAATTTGATTAAATCTCTTTTAATTGATAAAATATTTTAATTTGATTAAATCTCTTTTAAAATGAAAGAAAATTTTAATATTCGGTAGATATGTTACTATAATTATTATTCAAAGATATTTTAAAATAAAATAAAATTATGTTATTATAACCATTATTCAAAAAATATGTTATTATAATTATTTATTTATATTTCAAAAAGATTAAGAACTATAAATAATAACGTATTTTGAGTTAACATAGTTTATAATTTATCATCATTCAATTAATGGTTTAAAAAAATTAGGTTAAGTTGAAAAATACTATATATATAATAAGTTACAATAAAATTAACTAATTTATAATAATATGAATTAAATGATGTCCTTGTAATAAGGTATTTGTTAAGACACTTTGTCATTATTCAAAAATGTGGGCAAAAATCTAGTTATATTAAACTTTGATGAGTCATTTTAAAACTCACATAACTTAGCAAATAAAAAAAATTAAAATTAAATAAGGATATATTATAATATATTTCATGAGTTTTAAAATATGAAAGTTATTATATGGATAGGCATGCTTATTTTGGAATTGGAATTTAATAATTTTAATTTAATTATCAATAATTATTAAGTGGATGGTAGAAATCAATATTCTAAAATATTCTTGGTAGTATACATAAATCAAAGGTTGAGATTTATTTTCAGAGTAGGTATGTATTTTTTTCTCCTTTTTATTAAATTCACTTATTAAAAAGATGTCCCCTATTAAATTCATTGATTAAAAAATTGTAATATAAAATCAGTTATGGTTTTTTGGACATGTGGTATTGATGAGCTAAAGTGTTGGCCCATAATATTGTAACAAGGCTTATTTACAGATTAAGAATCTCCATAATAAAATGAAGGTGAATCTACATGGTTAAGAATCTTGTTGCATGTTGTACATATGTTTAATTTATATATTAATAATTTTCTTTATCATTAATAATAATAATAAATACGTTTGCAATACTACTATTGTTTGCTCTACTCCAAAATATCCAGCAACCCGATTGTAGTGCTCCTCCCAAATCATCTTGACACGCTCGCTTGAAGGAACGCAAATGTGTCACAGGTGGTATAACAGTGCATCTTGGAGGTGAAAATTTGGAACTTTCTTGCCTACCAAGAGTGTCTAATATGTGTTGCCGAATTCTGGATCACTTACAAAGATGCATCCACCCCAAAGTCTCGTGCCTAGAAGAGCCGATCACAGTGATCAACACCATGATTAGTGGTTAGATGAGACAGTTTGCAACATTATTGGGGTTTCCCTTCTTGTACTTAATGTTCAAATGGAGTTGTTGCAGGTATGTGGACCATTTCTGATGGCAATTGTTCTGCAACTTCCCTTGTGTTTGTATGAATGGCAAGGGTCGATGGTCTATATGGATGATCATTTCCTTCCCCATAATGTAATGCTTCCATTAACAACATGCCTTCACAATGGAATACATTTCTTTTTCGTAAGTGGGATAATTTCAGACTGTGTTTGAAAGTGTCTCACTATGGTAAGCCACGGGATGCCCCTGTTGAGTAAGAATTGCACCAATAGCATAGTCAGACATGTTTGTCTCAATCTCAAATCGTTGTTTCAGGTCTAGTATTATGAACATTGGTGCAGAGAAGAGGCGATGATTCTACTCAAAAAATGCCTTATGTTGGCTTTTAGACCAAACAAACTTTGCTTTCACTCTGCCCTTGGTGACTTGACTTAAAGGCGAGGTGGTATGAGAGAACCCCAACACGAACCTACAGTAGAAATTAGAAATACCCAAAAATTTGCGGAGCTTTGTTAGAGTGATTAGGGCTAGCCAATCCTGAATGACTTATACCTTGGCTGGGTCAAAATGCACACACTTCTCATCAATGATGTACTCCATATATTGAACTTAGGTCATACCAAAAGTGCATTTCTCCAAATTAGCACACAACTTGTTCTGTCGCAAGATTTGAAGGACCTTTCGAATATGGTGGAGGTGGTCCTCCCAACTCTGGTTGAAGATCAAGATGTCATCAAATACACCACCACGAATGCATTGGTGAAGGGCCACAAGATGTTGTCCATCAATCTCATGAAGGTTGTGGGGGAATTCGTCAACCCAAAAGGCATGACCAACTATTCGAAAAGGCCCTCCTTAGATTTGAAGGTAGTCTTCCACACATTAGAGGGTTCGATAGGCACCTAGTGATAACCAGACTTCAAGTCAATCTTGCTGAAATATTTGGCCCCCTTAACCTGGTCCAAAAATTCTTCAATCCATGGGATTGGGTACCTATTCTGGAGAATGATTTTGTTCATTGCCCAATAGTCAAAACAGAGTCTCTAGGTCCCATACTTATTTTGTACCAATACAATCGGGCTACCATAGGTCAATGAGCTTGGCCTGATGTGCCCTTTCTGCAACAGCTCCTAAATTTACCTATTGATCTCATCATTCTCCATAACAAAGCATCAATAGATCGGTCCATTAGGTAGCAGTGTGCCTGGGGTCAGATCGATGGAGTGCTTGACCTGATAGTGCATAGGTATCCATATAGGTGAGGCAAAAATGTCCCTATACTCCTCCATGACCTTGTCCATCTGCTAATGTTTTGCGGAGGAGCCTTGTATGGAATCCATGGCCACAACATTCTTCTTGCCTTGAGGGTGAATCATAAGGAAAACAAATTTTCTGGTTTGTGACATGATCTTATTGCATTACTTTGCAATGATCAAAGAGATGGCAGTATGTGGGGCTACCTCCAGTATCCTGTAAAACTTATTTCCTAAAGTAATAATCACAGAGCGAGGTCTAGACTCATATATAGCATGCCACTTCCACAAGTATGGTTTTCCTAATAATACATCACAAACTTCAAGAGGAGAAACATCACACAATACCTCATCTGTGAAGGGCTTGATGTTGTAGGGAAGGAAACACTGTTGGCTGACGTGGAGATCTCATCCTTGGTGAAGCCACCCGATGGTGTACAACTGTAGATGTGTTATCGTTGGTAGGCCCAACTACTTCATGACCTTTACTAAAATGAGGTTCTTTTGGCTCCTGCTATTGACAATGAACTGCAACGGAGAACCTTTCACCCACATCTGTGAGTGGAAGATGCATTTCCCCTCCTCCAGATCTTCAGGCTCATTCTTTTGGAATTTCGTGGTGGTCACATGGCATTGGGCTCCGCATCAATGATCTGGTTCCCTTATTCATTCCCCTTGTTTAAGTTCTGACTCAAAGTCGAAACATGTGTTTGTTTCAGAAGCCTTTAGCTCGGTCACTAGTGACTGCTTGGCGTGACACTCACTTGTGTTGTGAATGGAGCTCTTTTGGAACTCACACCTTTTTCCCGTGTCCTTATTTATCTTCGTAGTGTTGTTCTTTTCTTACGTCTTCAGCAGGTTGTCCTGGGCCACCCCACTTTGGCTTTGGCCTTTTCTCTATGGTTTGGGGGCGCCTTTCCTTACTTCGGATTCGCAGATCCAAATTCTCACTTCTTCTATTGAAACTTTTTCTCAATCCTGACAGTGTATCAATATATCGTGCAGAGCGAAGAGATGTACAAGAACTCCATCTCATCCTAGATGTACTTGTATAGATAGTTGCGGTACTTGAGTACCAAATTCCGCTTAGAATCCTTGATACCCAACTTTGTGCAAAGGGTATGGAAAATATTTGTGAACTCTCACACATCTTGGTCTCTTCCTTATCGTAACATGATCCACTTTATGTATTTATCTTCATAGCTCCCGACAAGGTAATATTATTCCTTCATGGCATCTAAGAAAGAATCCCAATTGGGTGTGGCTAAAAAAAGTGAGGATTCCCACTCGTACTTTTGTTCAAAGTAGGTTTCCCTCCTTGATGTATTGGGCGGCTTTGAGAAGTTCAAAAGTAATCTTTTTGTGATTGGAAAAGTCATGAACTGAAAAATATCCTTCCAAGATGTTCAACCATTTATCTATGATGTCATCATCAAATTTGCCCTTAAATATGGGAATATTGAAGTTAACTTGTACCTTGAAAGGAGTGGTGCCTCCAAAATGGAAGTTGGATGAATATGTGTCACTTGTGGGTAGTTATCAAAGGATCTGGGCAAAGTTATCCATCATTGCGTTCCTCTGTCGCTCGAAGGCTTCCTCAATCAATATTTTGAAATCATCTCCTACCCCCTCATTTTTCTTTTCTTTTTTCATGAACATAGTTACCGATCAAACGAGAATTATTACCTCAAAGTGAGTACTCTAGCCCAAAAACCTTGAAAAAATATGAAAAACAACCCAAAAATGAAAATTGTATATTTTAGAACAATGTTTTTTTTTTAAGGTAAATTTTCAACATTTTTTTTAAATGGAAGTAAAAGCCATTTTTTTTTTTACAAAATCGATGAAAAAACACCCATAAAAAGAAGTGTTAACTCTAGAATAACAAAAAAAAATTGAGTTACAATTTTGACACTTTTTAGCACTGGAATTAAAGATAAAATATTTGGACTTTGAAAAACTATAAAATTCCAACAATTCTAGGACATGATGTTAAAGATAAAATATCATATCTCAAATTCTGATAATTCCAACAATTTTCATCCATATTGTTAAAGATAAAATATCTTGACTCTAAAAAACCCTGAATTTGTAATTGTTTTCAACCAAGTAATCAAAACCAAAGATTATGATTACAAAAAAATCTCAAGTTTTCAAAATATTTCAAGCATGACATTATGGAAAAAATTTATGACAAAAAACTTTAAAAATGAACACCCAAGAATAATTTATTTTTTAAATACTAAATATATAGTGATTTTAAAATCTTAGCCTAAGACATCTCGATACATTGCAACAAAAATTTAAAAATCAACTATCAAATTGACACGCGGTGTATGTGAACTCAACCCATTGTAATGAAAACTTAAAGACCAACCATAAAATTGATAGATTGTGGAGGTAGACTCGATTCATTATAACAAAAAAATTTAAATCAACTATCAAATTGCCCATAATAGGCTTGGGTTGCTAGATGAA
>APFE030203941.1:444-16848 GCA_000404065.3 Pinus taeda
ATTTCTAGATTAATTTTACTTTAAGCATTATTTTTATTGGTTTTTGATTAAGTCAAGAGGTGCGGAAATGAAACTCGTGGTGTGAAGACTCGACTTGAAATCACTAAAAAAATGCACTTAGGATGATTAAACAATCTTTTCTCTTCAATGAGTTTCTAACTAGGAAAGAGTTTGAGAATGCAAATGCGTGTAGACACAAATATATCTTAACAAAACAATTTAAAGAAGAGCTTTTGTTCCAATGCACTCAAAACGAGACAACTAGTTATTTGTACATGAATTTCCATTTTCATTCAAACACTCAAATGCTACCAAAACAAACTTTTTCAAAAGGGATTTTCGTATTTTTATAAAAACACTTAAAACTATAACTAAAGAAAATCTTGAGAAAACTATGAACAAAGGAAATCTTAAGATCTACAAACTATAAAAAACTACTTGAAGTAAAAGCTTACAAAATATTTTTGTCTTTTCAAGGATGTTTTACTTGGAAATAAGCAAACCAAGGACTAAGTTGTCCAGAATCACAAATCAGTTAAAAACAAGCGATCTTTTGTTCTTTTTGTAAAAATGAAATCCAAACTTTTAACACAAGCTTTTCGAAATTTTGGAAAGAGACAACTCAAGATGGATTCCTCAACAACAGTTGATTTTACAAATGGTTAGACTCACAAGAAGGAAATAAAAACCAGGGTCATCTGAGGCTTCTATGCTTCTAAGCTCTGAGCTACTACACGACCAAAATGAAAATCTAAACCAGCAACCAAAATTTCTAGGAATTTCACCTAAAACCCTAACACCAATGAAATTAGACCAAGGAAAGCTTTTGACAAGTCACAAGTAGGTCTGGGCAGAGGATAAGAACACCTAAACCAAAATAAAACTAATTAAAAGAGGAAAAATCAAGTTTTTCAAAAATTTAGTAGGGTCCGTAGGCTCAGAGTTTGCACACGTGCATGCCTGCTTTGTGTGAAAAGTAAATATGCGTAGAGGTACACACTATGATACAAGCATAGGGTGCGGACTTCTCCTAAAGTTATGAAAAGACAAAACAAACCTAGATCCACTAAATCCACCAAATTCCACACATAAAAAGTCAAAAACGAAAACAAAAAGGCAAGTTTCTCAGGTCAAAGTGAAAACAAGGAAAACAATCAAGTCCCCAACAGAGTCGCCATTTTGTCACGCGGAATGAGTCGAGGTTGCAGACAAGATCGACCTTCCTAGTATCTGTTGATATCTAGTGACAAGCAAGCCAATCAAAAACTATCTTTCTCTAAATATGCAAGTAAAACAAAGGCAAACAAGTTTTCTTAGGCCTACCGTGGGTCCAATGCAAGTTTGTGGAAGCCTCGCTCCCTCGCTCCAAATGAGCTTCCTTGAAGTGTAATTCTGCAAACACAAACAAGAAAACCAAATTAAATAACACCTAAAAAGCCAATATCATAAAGCATATTCATCACAATGATCAAGGAGATTATGAAACAAACCACATAAGACAATTTGTTGAGAAAAATGAATCTGATTGTATTAATTCAAATAAAGAAGAACTTTACAACCTGTACCTTGATGATGTACAAGCTCCTCTTAGGGTCTGACAAGAAGTCTCCTCTACTTTGACAAGTTTCACTCACTTACCAATGAAACCAAAAGGTATGTGATCTCTCCTCTCAATTTTAACTAGGAAGTCCCAATTCCATCTGCATTTACCCTCAAAATGTTCAGCTTCTAACCTCCCTAGCAACTGATCCAATGCCTTAATTATAGTGCAATGGAGGGAAGTTACTAGGTCCTCCTTCAAAGGGATAAAGTCCTCCATCAAAGGGATAGCTCCTCCTATCAAGGGATTAGCTCCTTCTCTTTTGGGATGCATGAACCACCTTGGAGCGAACAATCCATGTCAAAATTCTTCTAGGAACATCTAGAATTAACCTAAAAGTGAGTTTTTTAGGATAAACTTGCGTCTTTTTTACTTTTACAGGTGTACGAACCCACCCCTTTACAGAGAGAGGTTGCAGGTATGCAAGTATTATGAACAAAGGGTGCGGGTCCGCAGGTAAAAGTAGGAGAAAGTGCGGAACCAGAGTAATATTGATTTTCAATGACTTTCTCTCTTTTGCAAAGCTTGACATGAAGAGCTAAGGTCTGAGACTTGCTTAAGAGGCTAGTATAAGTGATGATAGACCCATAGTGACTACAAATAATCATGGTCATGATATTTTTGTGTAACAATATCTATTAATTCTTTTTTCTCCTACATCTCAAATGCCCCCATCCTCTTGATCCCTTGGAATAAATCTCTCAAAGAGGCAACTAGGGTTTGGTAACCACCCAACCTAACACTATCACCCTTTAGAAAATTCATTCTCATTCAATTTTAATGAAACAATTACTACCATCATTCCGGCATTCCACGTTTCATGCAATTAAATCAAAATTAACTAATTCTATAAACTAAATTAGTATTTAGTTTGTTTAAAAGTGCAGTAAATAAATATTTACAAATATGGGGGACATCTTAGGTGCCTAGGACATTTAATCAACTCTAGGTACAAAATCAATAGATAAGTCGATATCCCTTTTATGTAGTAAACCCGAGATTTCAAAAAATGCATATTCAAATTCCTTAAGTACCCACTGGTCATCAATGCTTCATATCTAGTCCTTGTCTGCCTCAACCATGTGGGATGCATAAATTTGCGACCCTTCCTAAAAGAATTCTTCAATTGCATGGTTGATATTTCCCTCGTAGAAAATTTCCTTAAAATCCCCTGTAGTTGGATTTTCTTGCCTTATTCATCACGGAAAGTAAATTCCTTATTATAGAAATCTAGTAATGCATGTTGTTTTTCCAACCAGTCCATACCAATTAGGAAATCATATCAACCTAATGGTATCATGTTCAAATCTACAATTATCCTCAACACATTCATATTAATTTGACATT
Source organism: Pinus taeda (assembly GCA_000404065.3). Lineage (NCBI taxonomy): Eukaryota > Viridiplantae > Streptophyta > Pinopsida > Pinales > Pinaceae > Pinus > Pinus taeda. The sequence goes on from APFE030203941.1 coordinate 3,392, forward strand.
ACTTTACAAGTTGAATTCTTCTTCGTTTAGCTCTTGTAGCTAGCTGAACCATCCAATTCCTACCATACTTAGATTTCCTCAAGTTAAATGTTTCAAATTTTTTAGGACCAAGATAACTATGACTAGATCCCTAATCAACTAAAATGGAAGTAGGCTAGTTATTTATTGTAACTTCAGCTTCAATCATAAATACATGATGATCAACCTACTTATTTTCCATTGCTTCATAGATCTTGGGTATACTTCTACCCATGTTCTCCATTATATCAACTCCTTGAATGTGGTATCCAATCCTCATTTTGTGTCCTTTGTGAGGGCAGTCCCCATACATATGTTCTCCTTCAAAACCCCAACACATGATGGAATGACATATTTATATTTCACCTAATGAATCAAATCTACTTGCTTCATTGTGGTTGGATAAGTTTGTTGTTTTTCCTAACAATTTCTATTCAAAAAAGAAGGTTTAAATCCATTCCTCATTTTCTCCACCTTGGCTCTTTTCTTATCATCTGATGTTTTCTAGAGGGATTGTTTTTTTTACCTTACTCATAAATATAGTATGCCTTCCTCGTATCTTCATGCAAATTCCTTTTCTCAAAACATTTAATTATATCACCAGAAAATGGTGGAAACCCACTTATGAATATCTCTATTTTTTTCATCCTTCATAAAGCCAACACACCTCAATAATTTAATGGATTTCCTATCATACACTTCCATTGTCATATTTCTTCACTTGATTTCAAATAATTATTACATTTTCCTTTCATAGTAATGATCAAAAAATTATTCCCCTTGAAAATACCTTTTAAATTACCTCTATGAGATCTTCTTCTCATCAAAGTGTTTGATCTCCCTGAATGATTCCCAACTAGCAAATTTTCTTTTCTATTGACCCAAAAATAGAGATTACCCTGAAATTATAAAGTACCTCTAATAGTGGGAACTTTTAATGTGCATATGGTGGTTTTAGATCATGGAATGCATATATGTCATGTTTTAAAAAATAATGTTTAACGTAGGAGATTCAAGTAATGTTTGGTTGTATGAACGGGAACTTTTAATGTCCATATGGTGGTTTTATATCATGGAATGCATACATGCCATGTTTTAGAAAAACATGTTTAATGTAGGAGATTCAAGTAATTTGTCATCGAATAATTTACAAAACATAAAAAAATGTTTGAATGTGCTCCAAACGAATGCCTTCTTTAAAAAAATTTCCAGTAATGGTAGTCTTGTTGTAAATTATTTCAAAAGAATTTTACAATATGATTAGTATGTTTGCAATAATTTCAATTTTTTTTTTACAATATGAATAGTATGCTTGCCATAAGGAGACTACTTTGCTCATGGAGAGTTGATGCATCAAATCTAAGAAGATCTAATCAATTTTAATTGATATGAAGATATATTTGTTGAATGCATCCAATTTGCTAAAAGCGACATCTTCTTTTAAGCCTTCAGCCCAAAAGAATGAAGATATATATGCTAAAATTAGTGAGTGTGCAAGAAGCCCCTTATAATAAAGAAAACTGCTTCTTTAGCACCTATGCATACCTATTATGGCGATCTAAACCACCCTACCCAAAAACGCCTTATAAATGATTGATTAGCTTTGGTTGTATACATTATTGACCTTGTTGAGTGCAAGCTATGTTATATATATCAATGATTTCTTTATAAGAATTGGATGCTTTGGCTCTTTCTGAGTATCGATCCAGATCTCCTACTATATCTGCATCGGGATAGGAAACTGAATCAACGTGCTAAGGGTCATCCACTCTATAAAATAATTGAAGATATATATGCTAAAAGCAATAAGTGTGCAAGAATCTCCATGTGCCTTTAAGTTTTAACCTTGCAAGACCAAAGAATGCTTGATGATTCAATCGCCTCAATAAGCATTGCATTATAAGTATAATGTAGTTGAGTTGAATTATATGCAAAAAGTGACATAGCAATGTAGTGTAGTTGGGTTGAATTATGCACACAGAGTGACAGAGAAAATTTGGTGTTCAAAAGAATGGTGATTTGGAAAATGAATTATTAGTCTAAGAACAGAATTGACATAGCGAGTTTTTTTTTCAAAAGAATGGCTTCAATTTTCTTTTTCAGGTAAATTTCCATACAATTTCCATACATTTCACTTTCAAATTGATGGACCTTTCCTACACCACTTATACCATAATATTAATAATTGTGTGATATGTAATTGCAATGTGCTAACCTAAAAATGTTTTCTGTTTTAACTGCAAAAAGCTTGCTTTCATGATGGCTACTATGCACACAATGTTATATAATATTTAATGTTGTAGCTGGTATGGGCTTCTAGAAATTGTCTGGTTATATGATAAAAAACAAACAGAACATCATATATTATCTAATGGCTAAGATGAAAAATATGGGATTGTTTGGTAGCTTTAGAGGTGTAACATCATTTCATCATTGCATTGAAACAATGAAAACGAGTTGGCAGTCAAGCACAGGGGTTACTCACTTCATCTTGGAGTTGGAGAGGGTTGGAACAAGAGGAAATCGCAGGTTTGTCTGTTGGCATACTCGTGATGCTGATTTATTTTTTCTGAATCTTTGGTTGCATAATTGAATTCAACTGATATTTGGTCTTCTTATATTCTAGGTGCAAACAATGGATGTTGCATATATGTTAACAGAAAAAGCCGTTAGAGTACATGGCTTCTCTCTGTGCAAAGACACGCAAGGAAATGAATGATGAGAAGAGCGAAGGTTGTTGACCAGCCATTACAATGAATGGAGATAACGGTGTAAAGTTTGGCGCTAGCCCCTCTAAGCTTTCTTAAACCTAAAACCTGTAATAGCCTCTTGAAGTTGTCACACCCTGATATACTTATTAAATGTTGTTACATAGACTAATTTTATCACCATCATGTTCCAAGATTCTTGTGGCTATTTCGTTTTCCATTTCCACATAGCCATATATCAAGCATTTATTGACCTTTCAAGACACTTTCTTCTGCTTGGAAGCCTAGCCATAGAATCTGCACTAATTGTAACCGACTTCATTCTTCTCAATATTCAAGTAACCAGCTTCGAATGATGGTCAGTCAGCTCTAAAAGAAGGCTAAAATTACATGCATATGCCTCTCACCGGTAGAGTTTAAGTTTAAGATATTTCATAACTAAGCTTGGTTTTGGCGAGTCTTAATTTATCTTTGGGTATTTACATAGCTGATTTAGTCAAATATGTAATTAGAGATATTGAAAATGCACCAATTTTATCGTAACATATAGTCTATCCCATTTATCCTACTTGGTCAGGTGTTATGTATAGGTATTTAGAATTTACTTTAATCCACGTTATTTCGACAACACTCAGGTTATTCGCAAAATAAATATACAACTATTTCATTTTGGAAGTAGTCTTGAGATGCCAATTATGCGTTATTTATAAATTGCTTGTGTATATGATAGCAATGAAATATTGGCATTGATTTCATCTGGAATGTACATATAATATATTATACTACAAGTACATTGAAAAATATTATTTTTCTTCACGTTTGTTCAGTTGTGGAGTCAATTTTTTTAGTGCACATTAATATTGTACATTTTTCTTCTTCAGATTTAGCAATATCTTTGCAGTTGACGGTAACATATTTTGAAATTTAAATATTATGTGGAAAGAGTACCAATTGTAGTAATTTTATTGTCATTTCATCGTTCATTATTTGTTTTTTAAATATTATGTGGAAATAGTACCAAATATTATGTGGAAAGAGTACCAATTGTAGTAATTTGATTCTCGCTGCATCGTTCATTCATTGATTTCATTGTGCACTGGATGAGAACATGCCACTTATTTTGTTTTTTATATGTACATCAACAAAACTGTGCATTTTTCAATCATGGTTCCTATGCCAAGAACATTTGCTTTGCCATGAAACACATCTATCTTATATTCATAAATAGTGATGCGTCAAGAACTATTTAGATGTTTACTGTCAAAGGGTTCCAATCACTTCGTTCATATCGTAAGAGACGGGGAATTGTATATGTAATGGTTAGAAAATTTTTGGAATATCCTATAATATTTTGAAATTTGATAGTTAGTTACTAGATAAATTCTTAATAATTAAAAAAGTTAATTATTTAATTTCTCCTTACCTCGCTTCTCTCACCATCACCTCTCCCACCATCATATTCCAAAAAACTGCAATTGACATAACTCCAACACAGTGTCAGTGACCAAATGGAATGCAAGTTTCCACAAAATGAATAAACCAATGAACACATATCTCTTGTTGGAATTCAAGGTTGTTTAATTTTATATGCAATGAACCAATGTCTCTTGTTGGCATTTAAGGTTGTTTATTTTTATACGCAATGACAAGGCGAAAATGTTCTTAAATCAATACAAATCAACACTGTGCAGTATTTTATCTTTTTGGGAGAGCACCAGTAATGGATTTTATGTTTGTTTTGTTATAGAAGTGCATTCCTTGTTTCACGAGGAATGGTGTGATAGTCAAGGAAAACTGCAAATGAGATAACACGGTTCAATCAAACAGGAGAAAGGCTTCAATACAAATCAACATTGTGCAATATTTGATCTTTCTGGGAGAGCACCAGTAATGGATTTTAACTTTGTTTTCTTTCAGAAGTGCGTTCCTTGTTTCACGAGGAATGGTGTGATATTAAAGGAAAGTTGCAAATGAGATAACACGGTTCAATCAAACGTGAGAAAGCCTTTGTCCCATTAATGTATAAAACCCAACTATGTTTCATGTAGAAAAGTCGCTTGAAATTATTGTTTCCAAGTCCTTCATCGGATGTTCAATGGAATGCTCTATTTTTGACATATTTTAAATGTTGTGAATAATCCTTTGCACCAAACCTTAGATGTATTATGGGTTTTCTTCTATTGGCATCTGACCAGATATCAAATAATTGTGTTGTGTTTCATTACACTTCATGTGAGCAGTTTATTCGAGGCCCTAGTGGGGTGCGAAGACAGTTATGTGCAAAACATACAAAACTGTTAGAATTCTATTCTCAGTCAAAAATGTAATTGATAACAAGCTATTTTAAGATTGCAAATGGGTTTATATTGCAGAATTGTTTCACAAACCACTGAACTGAAATTACACGTGGGCAGGGATTACAGTAACGACAGTTGATATTGTTATATAATGTACAATATTAATAAATGGTTATGTGGGGTTGTTATAGATTTTAGAATATTTTGGAAATATGATAGATAGAATATTTTTGATTGACAATACATAAACAAATATAAGGAGTGATCACAGTGAACTAAGAAGAACATACCCACCCACAGTCATTTAGAGGATCTTCTTAGAAACATGTTTATGAAGGCATTTTAGAGCTGCAGGTTTGAGGTTGAAGGAGCCTTCAAGAGTGTCTATCTCCCATTTTATGTTGGATACATTAACCTTCCATATGGCCATACCAGCCATTTATGTGTAAATATTTTTCTCTTTCTTCAAAGACTGTTGTAGAGTGGCTATGTAAGATTTTGCTGGTTCTCCAAATATTGTTTTAGAGTGGACACATATAATAGAATTTAAAAAACAATAATTGAATAACTATTCAATGAATAAGCTTGGAATGACAATAACTATAAATAAAATCTGGAGAGGGCTCGTTTGAAACAGATTTGAGGGTAAACATCAAACCCTAACATTTATACAGGAAATCTGGAGCGGGCTCGTTTGAAATAGGTTTGAGGTTAAACTCCAAACCCTAACATTTATAATATATTGATAAGAAAGTTTAGCAAAGTAACAACTACAAATTTAACCATATGTTCTCCATCTTTACTGTATATAGATAAAAAAGTTTAACAAAGTAAAAACTAAAATTTTAACCATATGTTCTACATCTTTCATGTATGATCTTAATTTAATTGTTTGAAATAGAATAGAATAAAATTTAAGATAACTGGATCCCTTTACAAATTATATCTATGTTCAAACATTTTTTCTAATGTTTTTTTCTTTCTTATACATTATCATGGATGAAAATATATGTTAATTCAAAAATTTATGCCAATTTAGTAATTGAAAATTTAATTCCGTCTCTTTTATTTAACATTTCCAATACCATGGTGAAATACCAATGGCATCTTAAAGCATAGGCTTGAAACCATTATTTCATTTTTTCGCTCATATTTAATATAATTGAATAATTATATATAATATTTGTGATATGAGGTCTTTTAGATCAATGGCAACAATTTGTTGAAACCATTTTCATTTTTTGGCCCTTTTTAATATGGTTGAATAAATATATATAATATCAGTGTTACGAAGACAAAAATTTACTATTTGAAACTTCTGAAAAGAGTCATATTAAAAATTCCAAGATGAATCATTTAAAGTTGATTTCATGATTATTCATGCACTCTATGTTGAATCAAGTGAATTTGAATAAATTATATATTATGACTAATTCTCTCCAATTTTTTCCTATCTAAAACTTTTTAGAAAATAGTTTTAGAAAAATGCCAATATGTTTTTATTGGAGAAGTGAAACCCTAGGATCATAGATTTGTTACCAGATATTATGAATCAAATGCATTAAGATGATTAAAAGTTGATGGCCACATTACAATTTGTGGAGAATCCTCCTTTTGCAATGAATTCAATGTCAAAATAATATATCATGCATATCGTCTTTAGTATAGATAGGAAATAAAGTGATAAGATGTAACTTACACTTAGTTTGATATAAGCATTTGATATAAGCTAAGAAACAAACTAATAATGAATTCTTATTATGGCCTTAACTTAGAAGAACTAGAAACTTAAGAAATGGAAATCTTGTATATAATTTATAATTTATTGGTTTCTAATCATTAAACAATCAGCTAAAAATCATAAGATTGGACAACCAAGTACACTTCAAATATATTTTCGCAACATCTTCCAAGAACTCTACTCTGTGTGCCAGTTTACGGTAAAATTAAATGACCTTACATTTTCCCTGAGAGCTCCAATTGTTAACTTCTTCATGTTTTTTCATCAACAAACCACTTGTAAAGTATATATGTAATCCTCTAGCAATAAAAAAGAATAGGATCACTTGGTTTAATAAAAATATACCCACTAATGTTATATGGATAGATATTTTCAAAGGAATCCAACAATTACCAATGTTTCCCCCCCTTTAAGACCAAAAATTGATCATGAAAGGAAACTTATAACTACATCATTTTTATGTAATAAAAAAACAATATTTTTTTATATTGTCACACCTTAGATGTAACACCCCTCTCTTGTGTGCTAAATTATTGTAAACCTATGATGAGTTAAAGTTAGGTGTGATATCTAGCTTTTTGTGTTAAATGATTGTAAACCTAAGCTGAGGAAAGCTAGGTGATATGTAATATGAAAAGAAAATGTGTTATTAAGTAAATTAATAAAATAAATCACTTGGATGGTGGAGCACCAAGAGAGAGGAGATTCTTTTCAAATCCCATTGAGGAATGGGATAGAGATGAATCTTTCACGATAAAGCTTCTAGATGTGATTCTAGATAAGCTTCGATGGATTGGAGATCCATTGGATGGATGAGAGATATATATCCATCAGACATAAAATATTTGTGGGAGATAAAGGCAAGATTTTATGAGGAAAAATCTCATGGGAGATAAAGACAAGAATTTCTAAAAAATACCTAGGAAAATGGGAAAATCCATAAAAGCAAGATGACACTAATGGAAACTAGATCATGAAAGAGTGTATTAAATACCCAATGCATTGATCAATTGAAGACAATTGAATCTTCGCAAGAACCTCGGCTCGGGGGCTATCAAAGGTGATTCATGGTTGGGTGGTGGTGCTCCGCTCTCCAAGTGAGATTTTAGTTGGTGTCATATGTGTGGAATGTTTTGTATGCTGATTCTTACTCTCTCTCTCTCTCTCTCTCTCTATTATTGTTCCAATTTTCTTATGAGAAGTCTTCTTAGATCTTCGCCATCAGTATGTGTGCATGAATTACATATGCTTGTGTATGAATAGATTTAATGGTGTTTCCCTCTATTCTGATGAGATTTACTTGCATGTTATGTGCTTCATGTTAATCCTTACTTAATAGGAAGCTAAATCATACAATTTAGGTATATGGATTGCTTAATTACCTCCCTTATGGAAATTTTGGATTAAATAATGCATGTGACCATCGTGTGATCTCATATGCATATCAAAGTTATTAAGATTATATTTACATTGATAAGAAATGATAGCATGCATTAGTGTTTTGCAGATGTTCATGCATGCGGTATAAGGAATTAATGGTATATCATTTTAATTATGCATATATGGGTCTGTAAGATATCTAACGAATCCAACTGGAATATGGATATTGAGTGAATTTAATTTGAATATCACTAGGTGGACTAAGGTAACTAGTATGCCTATAATGATATGATATCTCTAGTGTTGTGTCATAACTTGGAAAATCTTTATGCTTGCGGAATAATTGTAATAATTGTTAGTATATGGTCTGAGAATCAGGTTATCTGAATGATGTCTATTTTAAGACTTGTATCTAGTTATGCAAAACTAGTTAGCTATCCATGATGAAAGAAGGATATAATCATGATGTAGGAGCATGATAGTAGAGTTAAATTAAGGCCCATAAATTTTAAATGGACTGATCAAGTAAATTATTATGGGTTGCATGATGTGATTAGTCCTTTCCTACATCTAATAGATCATGCTTAATATTGACTTGATGGTGCAGGGAAAAACACCCGCACATACATGCATACTACGTATTCAACACAATGATGCATATACAACTATCCCAGGATATTCAACTCAAGGAAGGAGTCAAATCTTCAGACCTTAAATGGTCACGACTCTTTTATCAGTTCCTATGTATAGGAATTGAATCACCACGCTAATACTTCCTCTCGAGACTCTATCCACTCATATGAGCCTTATTTAGCATCTTTTATTAAAGGTTGTCTCAAATATTCCTTTCCGAACTATATATGAAATCTAATTTATTGGCTCTTTTATTCGTTTTATAATCCTTACACAAAGGATTAACACACAATAAACATCTTTTTGCTTTTGTTACGACCTTAGCACAAACCTCAAGGTTAAAACCTCATTGCAATCGGCCATCACAATGTTCAATAGTCATATACATATGAGTCGTCATCCCTCTGACTCTAATATTCCACTATCAAAATGCTAACACATGCTTTCACATTAAAAAACTCTCGCCATATAAACTATCGGAATATTAAACACTTGGGAATACAAATGAATTATCGCTCCAAACCACATACACCGAACTTCATATTTTATACACCCGCGTTCACAACTATCATCGGGTCTGCCCTTACCATCCACTTCCGATCTCCGAAGCCCAATGCCTGATTGCTCATAACTCCTGAAGACAATTCCCGACATATCGCTATCCACGATATCGACACTACGCTAACACCTTTACACCTCCAATCGCCGATATGAAATTTAATTGTGATCGTTGATCTGGCCACGATCCAGCGGTCCATAATTAATCGTTGCTCGCTCTTCGCAATTCTTCAAGACTCATTCCGATCACTTTTAAAAGGGACTCCCACCAATGTAACTTAATCTTGGTCATTGATATTAATGATCCAATGGCTGCTGATTGTCAAACCTTTACTTCTCGCTCGCCTCTCTTACTTGGATTTTTCCGCGTTTTCAATGGTTTTCCTCTGGTTCCTTCAAGGGCTTCTTTCTTCCACTGCGTTGTTCAACTTGTCTAGGCTTTACTCCCTCACTCTGTTACCTCTTGAGAGCTTCTCTTTGCTTCCTTAATTGGATTCAAGGACCCCTTTTTTATTCTTCTGATTCATGTTATGCCTCTGCGTATCCTTCAAGATTTTGCCTAGAATCTCCTACATATAACCTACAATTCAAGTAATTCATTCATGAAAACATTCTTCAATACTCTAACTCAATCAGAAATAAACTCTAAATATATATTAATATAAAATAAAGATTACATTATTGACTCTTCGGTCTCAAACAAGCCCGATTCTCAACATTAGTGGACTCTTCCTAGTGAATGCACAATTTCACTATTTATAAGAATGCATTGGATTGGATCATTGGAGAATCTGATCAACCCTCTAAGAAAAGCATAAAACTTGCTACATGCATGCATATGTGGCAGATAAGTCTCCTTGAGACTTTATCCATTCCATATTTTCCTCTGTTTTAAAACAAAAAAATATTCTCATCAGCGTCCCATTTAATGCCTAACAGCTCTCTCTTGTTCCTAGAATCATGGAACTGTTTAAGAGTTGGATTTGACTACTACCACCCATGTTTTCATTTATTTATTTTTAAAGCATTTACCTATTTTCCCATTATCTAATTAAATAACTTAAAGGCCTACATACTACATTGACTTAGAACTTAGGAAAACTATTTACTAAAATGCATGACCCCCTATGTCTACTATTTATAATGATTTTCCTTGGGCTAAATGCTCCTACATCACTTGACATATAAGATTTATAGATACATTTAAAAGTCCACATCCTCCCACTCTGTCGTCAAAGTTGTTAATTCTATTGAGTCTGTTATATAAATTTTAATACAGATATATTGGTGGGCTAAAGATACCCTTGACCAAGGTTCAATATTAACGATAAATAATGAAAAAAGTTCACCTGAATGGGATCCTATTAACAAATTTCTAGAGTAGGATCAGGAGGTACATTACAAATGATATCAGAGCGATCAAGTTCAAACCTTTCTGCCTATGGGCCAATCTGTCTCTGTGGAATATGACTAAGTATGAGAGCCAAATAGGAGAACTAACCCGACAATGTTAAAAGGGTAAAGTTTGAAAAGTGGATTATGTTCCTTGACATTATAGGAAGTAGGATTTCAAATGTCAAGATGGTATTATCAAAATATATAACATGTTAGTATTTTAAAGCATTTAAAACTAATAAAGGTTTATATGTTTATGGTCTTTATAAAATAAGGTCTGTTAAGGATGGGTTGTAATATTAAAATAGGGAATGTGAAATCACATGTTATCTACTCTATATAAAATATTATGATCACATAGTGATTAAATATTAAATCTGGAATACGTTCTACCAATCGGTCATTTGGTTTTTAATGACTAATATATGCCATATCCTATCAACACATTGAAACTGTACGAGTAGCATGCACTTGAAGCCCTTGGCGATAGTGTGAAAATATTAAGTATGTGCAATAAAGTTGATTGATTTCAATTTGATTCATGAACATCTTCCACAATTTCATGTTAGATATGAAGATCTTGGATTTAGAAGTAGAATAAATCAACAAGTCCTTCCTTCATTCATTGATTTAATCAAAGACTTTTGATATTGGAGGATGATAATTATAATGATGGTATTGGTCAATGAAAAGAACCAACAGATTGATATTATGAAACACAACATCTTCCCAATCCTTAGTAGTGATATCCCTGACTGTCGGATAGGTTTCATTCCATTACCCAAATGGATTCAGTTATGATTGAACTTATCCGTGGTTTTGAAAACATCCTCCTCCAAGGATTTGAAAAGGTACGATCCCAAAAGCTGACTTCCTTTGTATGGATATAGAAACATTATCCCTAGACATCCTGGCTAAGGCAATGAAAAACAAAAAAAAAAAAAAGATTTTAAACGTATGGTTTCTATATGAGGGATACTGAATTTTTTAAATGGCCTAGATTAATGAGATAAGGGCATTTTTTTTATGTTGTCATGGGCGTAGAAGCCTTCCCAACTTGGAAGCGGTGCATTTCATGAGAAAAGTATGGCCAGACTACAAAGCTACAAAACTTCTAGTCATACTGGCAATGGAATTAAGAAAACACAGTGATGATAAGCACTTGCTACTACTGGTTTCTTTAAAATCATCATCGTAATGGTTGTTTCCATAATGAGAATGGTTGTTCCCTTTCGATTTAGCAAATATCTCCCATTGATGATTCAAAATCCTTCATGTCTATAAAGGAAATTCTGAGGAAAATGGTATCCTATCTTTACTCTATCAATATAATCTTTTAGGGATCAACAAATTCAGTTGAGCAAAGTGCAGAAGCACTCGCACAACCTTGATGATGAATGATCTTCATTTGGTGGGGTTGTAAGGACTATAAGGTTATGTACATGAAATTTTTCTAGTTGTTGGTTGCATTGACATGGTTTTAGAAATCTAGGTCAACTGGAATGAAAAGTGATCTTTAGAAGCACCTTCATACCAGTCTTTGCCCAATAAGGAACATTGGAGGGTTTCCTGTAAAAGTTAGTAGTATGACACAATGAATCTTATTGAATGGGATTGAATCGATGACGTCGACAAGATTCAGTGGGTGTGATGAGATCATGAGATTCAAATGGGTCTAGATTGGAATTACGAAAGTAAGGTCTCAGTTAATAAATGATAGCTCCACGTAAGGTAATACTCTTCTTCCGATATTCAAAGTTGATTAAACAAAGTCATTGTGAAATTGTGAATACATATATTCTCCAAGAGATTTTTTTTTTTTTTGAGATGCTTACAGGTCTCGACGAATACGAGTTTGGTGTTTCTAGAAAAGCATGCCTTTTAGTATTTATTTCCATATTTAAGTTTTTGGAATTTAAAGGTTTCATTGAGTAACAACGTATTCTTAATAATTTGCGACAAATTATCGATTATGTCAATCACTAGCCTTTGAGGTTACAGACATGTCCACTAACCACGTTCCCTTGATGCACCAAAATCATTGCATGCATGTGAATGAACACCACTATTGGCCATTTAGAGAGTAGAGATCTCTTACAAAATGTACCAAGGTAAATTTCATTTGGGGGTGTTTTTCCAAAAGTTTTTCCTCGCAAAACCTTCATGAATATTTGGATCTAGAGGGATACACCTTCTCAATACACACTCTTAGGTTCCTAAAAAGGGGAAAGGTAAGATATAGACTATACTCTAATCTGTGTAAGTATTTCTGTTACAATAAATTTGTTCTATAGTAAGGTTTCAAATTGGGTAAAAAACATGGAAGATGAACAAAGACATATTTGTTCATGCTAGTTTCAAATATCACAATTTTGTTTTCGGTAGCAGGAAATTTTGTTAAACTAGCTTTCAAATTAAGACTTAAAGAAACATAAGTGTAAAAAATACCAAAGCTTGGTACATGGTGTCATGCGGAAAGAGTTAATCTTGCGGACAAAACCAACCTCCCTAGAAGCCTAAGACTTTCTAGTGACAAACAAGACAATTAAGAGTAATCCTTCTCCAAACATGCATTATCATACGAGAAACCAAGTGTTTTCGATCCTACCTGAAGCCCAACACTGTTGTAGTAGTCTAGCCTCGTCGATCCAGATGAGCTCCTCCTTCACTTTGAAACCTGCATACACTAACAATCAAACGATTACATAACACCTGAATATCTCATAA
>APFE030203941.1:32950-57339 GCA_000404065.3 Pinus taeda
TTCTAACTTAACTCTAAGCTAGCCCACCCAAATACACACTCAAACAATCAAAAACCAAAAAAGAAATGACTCTTTTAAGATCAAAGTGTCACTCAAAGGAAAAATCAATCACATCAATGGATTCCCCAGTGGAGTCGCCAATTTGTCATGCGGAAAGAGTTAATCTTGCGGACAAAACCAACCTCCCTAGAAGCCTAAGACTTTCTAGTGACAAACAAGACAAAAGAGCAATCCTTCTCTAAACATGCATTATCATATGAGAAACCAAGTGTTTTTCGATCCTACCCGAAATCCAACGCTATTGTAGCAGTCTAGCCTCGTCGATCCAGATGAGCTCCTCCTTCACTTCGAAACCTGCATACACTAACAATCAAACGATTACATAACACCTGAATATTCACAAAACAAACATATTCAACATATAGACCAAGGAGTATATGAAACAATTCATTAACAACAAATCATTGAGAAGAATGGACTTATTTGTATTAAGGAAACAAAAGAAACCATTACAACCTGAGCCTTGGTGTTGTGCAAGTTCCTCCCAGGGTCCAGCAAGAGTTTTACTCTACTTTGACAAGCTCACCCACTTCCAAATGAAACAAGAAAGGATGGGAATCTCTCCTCACAAGCTTCTACAAGGAAGTCCTAAATTCCAGCAGCATCTACCCTTAGGAATATTCATCTTTCAACCTCCCTCCTTCTGGCCCAATGCTTGTATTTATAGTGCTCTAGATGAAGTTAATCAGGTCCACCATCAATGGGATAATCCTCTCTTTGGATGGGATAGCTCCCCTCTTGATGGGATAAGTTCCTCTATCATAGGGATGCATGAACCATCTGGAGGCGCTCAATACACATCAAACAATCTTCTAGAATGCTCTAGAAATGACCACAAGTAACTTTTTTAAGATGAAACTCGTGCCTTTTTACCTTTACAGGAGTACACACCCATTCCTTGACTTACAGAGCGTACAAGTACGCAGGTACAATGAGCTTGGGATGCGTACACGCAGGCAAGGTAGAGAGAACCTGCGTACCCAGAGATAAACATGATTTTAATGACTTTCTCTCTTTTTTGAAGTTTGACATGGAGAGCAGAGGTATCAGGCTTGACAAGGAGGATAATATGACTATTGATGGAGCCATATTAACTGAAGATAGTCATGGTGACAAATTTTAGTGTAACACATGGGAAGACCATGATGATTTTATATGGAAAACCAAAACAATACATATTAATTTAAACCTTAATGACAACCAATAACCAAAGCAAGCATGTGGCTCTTATTGCATCAAAGAGTAGAGTGAGTGATGAGAGGCATAGTAGGTAATTGTTATTACTTGGGCCATGGAACTCTCCTACTCATGATAGCATCTGCATGGACCATTATATATAAGCAGAAAATATTATATTTTTTTTTTTTTTTAATGAGCTGAACGTATATGGATGGGTGACCTCTTTTGAATGTAAACTTGATCATCACTATGTTTAGTATAGAACATAGTATGCTTCTAAAAGATAACTAGATAAATATTTATGCATGAGAAAATAACTTCTCATGTGGAATTGCGTGGAAAGGTTAAATATTTATGTATAATGATTTCCAAAGGACATTTTCTACATTCAATTACAATTTATTTTCTTGGGTTGATTTTTCATGTAAATCTCCAAATTAGCCATGCTTGAGCATGTGGATATTGTGGCTTTGGAAGTTAAGCTAAAATACATGATATCCACTAGATGTACATAAAAGAAAACTTGGGCAAAAATTGGTATTATGTTTTTAAATGAATTATGAGGGGGAATTAAAATGGTTTTGGTTAAACCTCTAACACAATTTCTTCCATTGGATCAAAATCCCAAATTCATGACATCCATAAATTGTACCACATGATGAGACGTGTAGAAAAATATATTGGAATGAAATAAAATTGATTATTCCAATAGGTAAAATTTTAAATTTTAATTGGTGAATAAAATAAAAATGGTACAATTGTTGTGCAGATGCATGGCTAAATAAAATCACCTAATATTTGAAATGAGGATTGTATAATAGAGAAAGTTCAGGGTTGTATCATTATTTTATTATTGTTTAATGATACATATACACATGGATTATCTCGAATTGTTTTTTATGTGTTATAATAGTCTCGCTAAGTGGTCATTCGACTACACATGTTTTGAAGAGGATCATTCTTAATATCCTTGCATATTAATGAGTCATATGAATCTTCCATGTAAGCACTTCCTCATGCATTATAGTATTGGTTCTGGATCCATTACTCAACCTTATGATTTCTTACATGTTTAAAGAAAGTAAAATTCATTGTTCAACAATAATAAAGATTTTGGTTACCCCAATGCCTATTAAGGGGGAGTATGTTCTGTAGAAGGAAAGAGCATATTGACCTAATGATTATATTGATAAAGTAGTGTGGAGTTGTTGTTGTGTTGTGATAGACTGCATGTTTTGTTGCTTGGATGTTGTACATAGTGGTGTTGTGCAGGGATTGATAGTTTGTGACTTGTAGAATCAAGGTTGTACTACTAGTGATGCTTACAAATAGGCATAGTATGTAAAAATTTGGTTTCTTCCCCCAGGCATGGGATTTGAATTGCTTGAAATATATTGAAGTTATATTTGTGTTAGCATACATGCTTGGGTTTTTATGTGCCAATAATAAATAAGCAAAGTATGCATGAATAACTTATAGCTATGTTTAAGATACAAGGAAACTAAAGGTTATTAGTCCTTACTGTCAAGAGAAAATGCCTTAAAAGTAATGCGGTTAGATTTTGTATAAGATCAATAACAAGTAATTCATATGTAAGGAAGATATGATTACTCGAGTGGCACACTGTTATAGACATTTTTGGGCACTGCAACCTCAATCATAAATGTCCATAAACTAAGGGCTCCTAAGTCCCTAAAAGTGTTGCTTCGGTAGCTAAAGGAACAAGGTCAGCTGATTACATCATCTTCCAGAAGTTCTCCACTAAAAACTGCTCAGAAATGGTCAAAACTGGACCATATTGAATACCTAGTGCAGAGGGTGCGATGCATATCACCTTCCTAGTGTAAAGGGTGCGATGCATACTGGATGGCCCCTCTGTAGGGTGCGATGGGCAAGAATGGACAAATGGAAGAGACGGTTTTCCAGGTGGAAGATCATAGAATCTTCCGGAAGCTTCCCCTCTGACACTTGCCTCTATGTTTTCGACCAAGGATGAGGAAGAGATCATCAGTCTCCAAGTGAAATCAAGAACTATCCGAGAGAGGACACTAATTAAAACCCTAGAAGATGAATCACCCCCCTACAATCATATATATATGGATCCCTCATCACAGAGATCCAGAGGCTGGAATCTTGTATCTTGTAGAGAAGTGTTGTTGGTTTTCTGGTGAAAACTTCATAGTGTTGGGTGATCTAAGCTTTTCTTGAGGTGAAGAAGGGATTTCTTGCTGGAGGATGATGTTGGGTCAAAACAATTGGTTGTAATCCTCTTGCTATTACTGATATTAATAAAGCTATTCAAGTTTTCCTCCATATTCTTGTATGTTTGATTATATATGCATTGGTGTGGTTAATACATATCTGGTCCTGTGTTATTTATGAATATAGATCTCTGTTCTTCGATAGTATTATGCTGCTTTGATTCCACAGGTGCTCTTTGAGGCTAGGTAGATGAAGGAGAAGTGGCAAATATCTATCAAGAAGGAGAGGAATCAAGGAAGGAACCAAGCGCAAGACTAAGGTTGGTGTCCTTTGTTCCACTCTTATCTATTTTTGATAAAGGAAAACGAAAGTAGTCTTTACTTCTTTGTTTGTAAGATAGCTACCAGTCTTAGTGGGAATAGCAGCTCTGAGTGGACACTATTGCTGGTAACAAAGTGGCGACTCCGCTGGGGAATGAATATATTTTTTGTCAGTCTATCTTTGTTTGTTTTATAAACTTACAGATAGAGCCTGAAGTCAAGCCAGCTAGGCTTCGAATTTCATTTGTTATACAAATGCAAAGTAGATCAATGTTGCTTTAGTGTTTTGTTTATAAATTGAACAATCGATCTACAAACGTTCTAATTTCCCTAAGTGGTGGCTCTAGTAATCTCCTTAGATCAACCCCTGTGATTTACATTTACTGAACATCACTTACTGAGCCTAAATCCCTGAACTGAATTGCAAATTGTGAGCAAAGACTGGTTAAAAGTCTTGCACTGGTACCATCGCACCTTCCGTTCAAGGTAGTATATATGCATCACACTTCCTGTGTGCAGTAGGTGAGATGCATACTGGATTCCATGTGTGACAAGTGCGATGGTCAGGGAAGGTTAATTTTACCTTCAGACTTTGGTTTTTCTTCACTCTTTTCAGTTCTATTAAGGAGTTTTGTTGTCTGTGGTCAGTATATCTCTGTGAAAACCCCCTTCTCTTCCATCATTCCGCCTCTATTTTGCAAAGAACTGTAAGTTATTTTTATGTATTATGCACCATTTTCATTTCTCTTTTGCAAAGAAGTAGCATAGTCAAACTGTTGTTTCTTAATTTGAAAGTGTCATAAGTGTCGTTTTCAGTCATAGAAGAGAATCCCATTGTTCTTGATAGTCGATTGTACTGTTACTCTTGTATATGATTTGAATTAGTAGTTTTTAAAGTGTTGAAAGACAATTTTCATTTCAACATCGCAAAGTGTCGCCCTTATCTTCACTTGATTTTGAAAATAATTTTGTTAAGTATTGTCACTTTGAAAATAATTCAGATTTGCACTAAGCATTCTTCTTGTCATTTATACATTAAGAAGGCTGAAAAAAAATACATGCATGTGCATTTTCATTTGGACTGCTTGGTTTGATTTACGACAATGCATTTAGTGTGTGCTATGTGCTCTTTATTGAAAGACTCTTAATTTTCTTTCCTTATTAGCTAAGATTTTCATTGCCAAAAGAAGACTAAACAATTGTTTATCATCTTAGACTGCATTTTAGGAATTGTATACACATCACGCGGTGAACCTAAAAGGGAAATTTTTAAACAAGATCAACTATAAAATAAATTTAATGAATCTAAAGACGCTTTGGAACCTAATGCACAACATCTAGAAGTCTAGGCTAGAGACGTATTCCAGCGTTGTAAAATCTGGTAACTTTTGTTTTCATTGTTGTTTGGGTGATTCCTCCACTCTGAGACGACAAGTTCCATTACGTACTTGTGCTCCCACGTACCATGAAGTATATATTGGGAGACCATAATAGGCTATATCCTTTATCCTTAGGAAGCCATATCTTCCGCCCTATCGATTGCAATGTACTAAACACAACATTTAGGAAGATTGACTACCATACTGTAAAAAGTATTCTATAGTTTTGCACTTGGTTTGGTAATCCCCTCTGCCTAGATTTCCAGAGAAGTATCTTTCATTCCTTTTCAAAGTCCTTAAAAGAAAAGGTCCATCTAAGCACTTGTCACTTCAGGCTCATTAAAAATTGAAGGCAACTAGAGTCATCTTTTGTTTTTTCTCGACTCTTAAAAATTGAAAAAACAAGTTTTGTCAAAGCGTCTAAAATTTATTTTAGTCGGAATAATATCACAAGTTCCCTCATTGGTCTTTAGATTGAGAAAAATGGAGTCTACCAACCAAGGATTTCCCCTTCGAGGAAATCCTAGTCCTTTCTCATCTTAGGGAGATGTTGGTGCACCCCATATGGCCACATTGTCACTTCCAGGGTTGACGATTGGTTTTCTCGTATGGCTCTTCTCTACCTCTGTCATTCAGAATACTGTAATTCCTGAACAATCAAGTCAGCAACTAGATGATACTAGAGTTACCCCCCAGCCTTCTACTTCATTTGTTTCTCCCTCTCCTCCTTCCTCTTTGCTTGATAAAGCTGGTAAAGCTAAAGATCAAGTAACAGAGAAGAAGAAGAAGCGGAAAGAGGAAAAAGAAAAGGAGAAGAAAGAAACAAAAGAAAAAGGGGGCAACCATGCATTGTCTAGTGAAATTCTTCACACCACACCATCTAAACCTAAATCTCCATGTGTCATTTGTAAAGGAGACCACTATCATCGAGATTGTCCTTGCATCCCTCGGATCTTAAGGGATCGGTCTCCTCGTTTGCACAATTCGGTGTCGTCAACCTCTGATAATCATGTTGAAAGCACACCATCAACCAGTGAAAGCAAGCTATCTAGATAGAAATGGAATCTCAAATTTCCTTGTAAATTTTGTGAAGGCAATCATGCCATCACCATTGTCCCTTCCTAGACGAAGCTAAAAGAGTTTTGGATGACCGTCCTACTTCACCTCTACGGCTCCCTCCTAGATATGAGAAACTCTTGCCGAGTCCACCACTAGTTGAAAATCTGGTTGGCATGCCATTGTGGTCGAGTGAAACATCTATCATTGAAAATGAACCCTCTCAATCCATACCAGACCAAAGTCAAAAGGTCAAGGCGACAGTTGACCCGGTCTTGCTTTCAGAATGTTCATCTTCGAATGATACCGTCACTAAAGAGAAAGAGAATGAGGCCATTCAAATTCTTTTCATAAACATAGACTCCGATGAACTTGGGGGCAGTCTACCCATTCCTTTACCACAGGAAGGAAGTTCATCATAGTCATATCCGGCTGTCCATTCGATCCAACCTCCAAGCAACCTAGTCGTTTCGTTCAACTGGAATCTACTAGGAAAACCCCGTTTACCAGCTAGTGTACCATTCTGAATCATTATACAAGCTTACACAATGGTCATGGCTGGTACCATTAGAGATGAAGGGGCTTCTGTGAGTATCCTTTCCTCAACTACTTGGAAAGCACTTGGTTCGCCATCGCTCTTGCCTGAAATGAGAAATCTGAGAGGCTTTGACAAAGGATGCAGTCGACTGTTAGGGATCCTTCCCAATGTGACCATTACTTTGAGAAGGAAAACCATTCACATGAATGTGATGGTAGTCCAAGGACCCCTGGATTGTAATATCCTCCTTGGGCGTGACTATATTTATTGCATGGGAGCCGTCGTCTCCTAACTCTTTAGAGTAATGTGTTTTCCGCGTGAAGGCAGAGTGGTCAAGCTCATAGACCAGCTGTCATTCCCCAGTTCACACATAACAAATAGTCGAACACCATCCTTAAATGGTCGTTTCATGCAAGGAATGTCTCATCGATATCCATTCCATCCACCTGATGAGCGCGAGTGATTCAGGAGGATATGACTGAAACCCAAGGGGCATGCACCCTGGTCTGTTTCGGCAGGAAAACCTTGGGTATAGAGTAGGTTTCCATGGAGGATATATGACTAGTCTGACACACCCATCCATTTAGGAAAATGGGATTATACTGGAATAAGATTCCCTCGTCAAAGTTATGTGAGTTGAGGCGACTGCGCCACTCACCTTTGTCTATTTCGGTAGACATTGGCAAGGAAGCATTTTTTCTGGGACGCAGATGGAGAGCTTTCATATGGTAACCTGGGACTTTTTCGTTATGCCTGGGGGCATGCAAACAGTTTTACATGCAAGCAAAGAGCGACCATTTATTTTTTAAATTTGTAGGTCCTCTAACCATTTAAACTCGTAAGGTTTGTCGTTTCATAGTTTGCACAAAGAAAGGATTTGGGGCAAAACTTTAAAAGGTGCAAGCCCCATAAAAAATGGCATCTTAGATGAGATATCCTTATTATATGACTGGCATGAGCAGTTTTAACGCGGAATTCAAGCTTGTTAAAAAATAAACATAAGCGATGAGCAAATGTTTCCTCCAGAGTTTAAGCTCATTAAAAAATGAACCAATTTTCCGCTAAATAACCATTGTGAATGCATTATCATCAGTTTTTGAGCCTTGGTCGTGTTCTCATCATCACCTCCACTCTAGTTTTTAGCCGACCATTTTCCTCCATTTGATTGTTTACCCTTTTGAGGAACATCTGCGAAGAGTGATTCTATTAGCCATCCTTGTGACACTGCCGTGATTGGAAAATTCCAAACGTTAATCAACTGCTACTTGAAATCATCACTTGCTCCTCGAAAAATGAGTCTCCTTTAAGCTCTTTTCAACTGACTCGTAAAATATGAAAATATTGCAGAGCGATTAGCCTCTCTAGCTCATTAAAGTCATCGGAAGTGCTATCCCTCCTCTAGATTTTAATCTTTTTGGACTTGAGGGATTATTACACAAAAAGATCGAGTGCTTGTCTTGTTCGGCTCATTAAAATTACCGAGCATTCATCCTTTTCATATTATTTTACGCTTTTTCGGACTTAAGGGATTATATGATGAAAAATAATCTTTGGGGTTTCCTTTCCTTCCTTTTCAGACTCTCTAAAATAGAAAAGGACCGAGTTATCTTTGTCGTTAAACTCATTAAAACTGAATAGCGACAAACTCATCCAAATGGATGAGAAAGAGTTTCACTGTCATTACGCTCGTTAAAATATAGTGACAGGTTCACCCAAAGGGCGAATTATAGAACAAGGATATGTTATCCTCCTCAAGATTGAGAAAAATAAAGAGGTACTGGTCAGCAATGATTGGGGAAAATTGGGAAGAAAACTTGAAAAAATTTATTGGTAGCGAGTCGCTCTTGAACATGACACTTTCTCTTCACATCCAAGTCGAGTTGGGTTGTACCGTTCACCGATCATATCACCATTGGTCCATCACACCATCCATATTTGGGGTTAACTCTACTAATCCATCGTCAGTGTCGCTGATATGTTCAAGAGAAGTCACTAAGAGAATTCAGCTGTGCGTCACCCGCTGCAATACATCCACGCTCCATTCTTTCATTACCTCCACCCTAAACCCTGTATCGTTAGATCGTTTTCACCTCCAAAATCATTTGCTTTGTTCTGTGTCATAGATGTTGGATTCGTTAATGCCCTCCTACGATGGGTCACTTCTTGTCGACATCAGCTCATTATCCAAGAAGTTGACCTAGGAACAATGCTTTTAGTACTTTGAAGCTTGCATGCCTTAATGGCAAGTTTCTCACTTTCGGCGACAGGTTTACATTAATGGCCTTCGACCAAGAGATTTTGCGTGGTGTTTGATGCCAACTCCTTTTTTACTTCACGCGAATTGTATTGTAGTACCTTGAGGGTCATTGTAATTATTGGTGATTCCTCTCGTGCTTGTTAACAGCTTACATTATTGGCTAGTAATCAGACGATGTCTTTCCATGTTCGACTCCAGAACATTTTTTCACATGGATCGACTTGTACTCCGAGTGAAGATTGAACGAGTTTTGAAGAACTGGAGCTAGTTTCAGCCATCTGGGCTGCGATATATTTAGGAATATAAAGACATCAAATGCACATCATTTCCAAATAGATGATCATCCAAATCAAAGGATGATGAATTTGAATCATCAGTTTGCTACACAGACGATTGTCTATCCTATGTACATGAAAATTAATTTATAAAGCTGAGCATGGGAATGCCCGCCTCAGCTAGATCATGAAAAATATTATGAAGATAATGTATTGTATTGTATCTTATTATAGGTCACCTCCCAGCTCGAAAAAACTTCGGATCCTCATGGTAAAGCATTTCACCCAACATCAAAAGATTAACGACCTCATGCTTTAGGGGGCAATTGTTATAGACATTTTTGGCCACTGCAACCCCAATCATAAATGTCCATAAACTAAGGGCTCCTAAGTCCCTAAAAGTGTTGCTTCACTACCTAAAGGAACAAGGTCAGCTAATTACATCATCTCCCAGAAGTTCTCCACCAAAAATTACATTGAAATGGTCAAAACTGGACCATACTGAATACCTAGTGCAGAGGGTTCGATGCATATCACCTTCCCAGTTGTAAAGGGTGTGATGCATACTGGATGGCCCCTCTGTAGGGTGCGATGGGAGAGAATGGACAAATGTCAGAGACAGTTTGCAAGGTGGAAGATCATATAATCTTCCAGAAGCTTCCCTTCTGACACTTGCCTCTCTATTTTCGACCAGGGATGAGTAAGAGATCATCAGTCTCCAAGTGGAATCAAGAACTATCAGAGAGAGGACACTAATCAAAACCCGAGAAGATGACTCACCCCCCTACAATCATCTATATATGGATCCCTCATCACAGAGATCGAGAGGCTGGAATCTTGTATCTTGTAGAGAAGTGTTGTTCGTTTTCTTGTGAAAATTCATAGTGTTGGGTGACCTAAGCTTTGCTTGAGGTGAAGAAGGGCTTTCTTGCTAGAGGATGATGTTGGGTCAGAACAATTGGTTGTAATCCTCTTTCTATTCTTGATATTAATAAATCTATGCAAGTTTTCCTCCATATTCTTGTATTTTTTATTATATATGCATTGGTGTGGTTAATACATATCTAGTCCTGTGTTATTTATGAATATAGATCTTTGTTCTTCGATAGTATTCTGCTTCTTTGATTCCACAGGTGCTCTTTGAAGCTGAGTAGATGAAGAAGAAGCGGCAAAGTTCTATCAAGAATGAGAGGAATCAAGGAAGGAACCAAGCGCAAGACTAAGGTTGGTGTCCTTTGTTCCACTCTTATCTATATTTCATAAAGGAAAACGAAAGTAGTCTTTACTTGTTTGTTTCTAAGATAGCTACCAGTCTTAGTGGGAATAGCAGCTCCGAGTGGACACTATTCCCGATAACACACACTTACACATGTTGCCTTCATGCGTGAAAGAATCACTTTTTTTTTATAAAAATGGACTATGATAAGAACCATAAAAGAAATTTACCATACTTATTTGAAAATATGTGGTAATTGACTCTAGTCAAAGATCAAACTATGGTCATCTTTCTATAAAAGTATTATACCATGGTAAAGGTTTTCAGTAAATATTGTTATGATGGTGAGAACAGGTTATAGTACAAGACTATATAATGGTACAAATTGTCATTCAAATTAATCCTTTGATTAATGCATCTACATACAATGTGATTTTTTCTTTGGTTGGAAGAAAGTATGATTAAGGGGAAAGTTAACTTTGACAGATTTCTAGGACATACAAATATTTCAATGGATATGCATAATGGAACGTATAAGTATCGTTGAGTACAAACAATAGTAATTGATGAAGTAGCACAAATTATATGGATCACTGGATCAATTAAATGATATCTAACAATCCATTTTAATATATTGATATAATATAAATTGAAATTCATAATTTGTGCCAAGCAATTTTCAGAGGTTCTCTTATTGGATTGCATTGATAATTTGTCTAGACAACATAAGAAATGTTGCATAATTCAAAAAAGAGTTCATAAAATAGATAACTCATCTATTGGTTAAGGGTCATTTAATGTTAAAGAGGAGCTAACATGTAAGTACCCTGAGATCGTAAACACTCACAACTAAAATAGTAAAAGGGGTATAGGATTGAAAGTAGTAAAAACTTTCATGTATAACCACACTAAATGATGCATGGCCAACAAGTTGTTGAGGGATAAAAGGGGCAATAGTAAATCATACAAGACGAATTAATTAAGAATGAAGTATGATATGATGAATATTAAACTTCAAAAAATATGAGTTAATAGTATTCTTTAGAACATTAAGGATAAGGTATGAATAATATGAAAAGATGCATGAATACCATACTATGCTACTCATATTTTGTTACAACCAAATGAAATCTGAAAATGATCTACGCTTGACATAAAACTTTCTTGGATTACAGAAATGACCCATGCTCATGGGAATTCCTTATAAACTAAGCACGATTGTTCTAATTATTATAAATAGATAAAGGAATGTTTGGCATGATTCTAACATAGTGGAAAACATGTGGTTAAAACTTATGTCATGAAGGTGATACCATGTGAATGGTATGATGGGTTGTAGCATAGATGGTACTATGTACAACAGTACATATAGTACCCGCCTGATTACATACGTTAGATGTTTGAAATATGATATATATATTGGTGTGTATAATATACGTTGTGCGCAGGTATGCATGAAGACGTTGGGTAGATATCTGGTAGGACAACTGACTGGATGGTTGCATGGAAGAAGGAAAGTAAGAAGTGGTTCAAGGATAAGTAACCATGGTTAAGTTTAGCATACATGCAATTACAAAGAATATATATGATGAGCATATATGATGAATATATATATTTTTATGTGAACTAATATGTTATAACATTGCAGGCATATTGATGTTGAAAATATGCTAACATATGTGGTGTATGTAGAGAAATTGCAAGAAGCAGCTGTTCAACAAAGAACAAAAAGGCTTGGAAGAATGCCAAAAGTGAATATGAATTATTTAGATAAAATGAAAAATGAGCAATAGTTTCTTTATTAATATTAAGTAACATATTATGATATGTATCATACTGAAAAATTCTACATCTATAAATTCCCACAAATGGTTTGAAAACAATGTTGCAAGTAGCTATGAAAGCAGAACACTCCTTGAGGCCAATGTAGCTATGGAAGAGGAGCACTCTTGTGACCAATGTAGCTATATAAGGGGAGAACTCTTGATGACAAATGTAGCTATGGTAGAGGAGCACTCCTTGTGACTGACGTACATTAGAAAATTTGCATCAGATGGCAGAGCCATGAGAGCTATTATTTCAGAAACCAACTACCTATGAATGAGCACCTGATGCAGTGATACACCGAGGATGGTGTAAAATTTAGGGGGGAGTATGTAACACCCCTCCCTTGTGTGCTAAATTATTCTAAACCTAAGATGAGTTAAATCTAGGTGTGATATCCTCCCTTGTCTGTCAAATGATTGTAAACCTGAGTTGAGGAAAGCTAGTGTAATACCCTCCTTTGTGGGTTAAACTATTCTAAACCTAAGCCGAGGAAAGCTAGGTGATATGTAATATGAAAAGGAAATTTGTTATTAAATAAATTAATCTTGGAGGGTGGAGCACCAAGAGAGAGGAGATTCTTGCCAAATCCCATTGAGGAATGGGATAGAGATGAATCTTTTCATGATAAAGCTTCTAGATGTGATTCTAGATAAGCTTGGATGGAGTGCAGATCCATCAGATGGATGGGAGATAAAGATCCACCAGACATAAAAGATTTACAGGAGATAAAGTTAATCTTTTATGAGGAAAAGGATCGTGGGAGATAAAGATGATCTTTTCTGAAAAGGACCTAGGTAAATGGAAAAATCTATAAAAGAAGGACACCGCTAATGGAAACTAAATCATGAAAGAGTGTATTAAATACCCATTTCATTGATCAACTGAGGACAAATGATCCTTGGAAAGAACCTCATGTTGGGGGGAATCATAGGTGATTCATGGTTGGGTGGTGGTGCTCCGCTCTCCAAGTGAGGTTTGAGTTGGTGTCATATGCGTGGAATTTTTTGTATGTTGATTCTTACTCTCTCTCTCTCTATTATTTTCCAATTTTCTTATGAGAAGTTTTCTTAGTTATTTGCCATGAGTATGTTTGAATGAATTATATGTCCTTGTGTATTAATAGATTTAATGGTGTTTCCCCACTATTTTGATGAGATTTACTTGCATGGTATGTGTTTCAGGTTAATCCTTAATAGGATGTTAAATCATAAAATTCAATTATATTGACTTCTTAATTACTTCTCTTATGGAAATGTTGGATTAAATAATGCATGTTTCCATCATGTGATCTCATATGCATATCAAAGTTATTAAGATTATATTTACATTGATAAGAAATGATAGCATGCCTTAGTGTTTTATGATGTTCTTGCATGTGGTATAAGGAATTAATGGTATGTCATTTTAATTATGCATATATGGTTTTGTAAGATATCTAGAAAATCTAACTGGAATATGGATATCCAGTGAACTTAATTTGAATATCACCAAGTTTACTAAGGTAACTAGTATGCCAATAATGATATGATATCTCTAGTGTTGTGTCATAACTTGGTAAATGTTCATGCTTACAGAATAATTGCAATAATTGTCAGTATATGGTCAGAGAATTAGGTTATCCAAACCATGCATGATTTAAGACTTGTATCAAGTTATGCAGAACTAGTTAGTTATGCATGATGAAATAAGGATATAACCATGATGTAGAACCATGATAGTATAGTAAAATATTATGGGCTGCATGCCATGGCTAGTCCTTTCCTACATCTAATAGATCATGCTTAATACTGACTTGACATATAAGCTTTATAGATAAACTTGAAAGTCCACATCCTCCCACTCTGTGGTAAAAATTGATAATGACTATGCAGTATGTTATATAAATGTTAATACAGATATACTGGTGGGCTAAAGATACCCTTGACTAGGGTGCAATATTAATGATAAATAATGATTTTTTTTTACCTAAATGGGAGCCTATTAGAAAATTTCCAGAGTAGGTTCCAGAGGTACGTTACATTAAACATAGAAAAGATTGATCATTACCTCTAATTAAATGAGTCAATGTATCTATGTCTATAATATTTATTTCTTCATTTTTGAGGTAGAAAATGACCATTAAAATAAAATATTTCAAACAAAATAAGCTTTCAAATAACCAATTGGATTCAAGATTATGATATCGATTTTGGAGGTAAATATTTTTGGAGGGAAAATAAGAATACATATTTTCTAATTTCATTTTATATTTATTTTTGTATTGATTTAATAAAATTTCAAGAGTTGATACATATTGTAATCCAAGTAGACGTCAGTGGTCATCCACTTACTCCACTGGATCAAAGCACAATCCTCCATATTGGTATTTGTTTTACATTTTTTCAAGGCCTAAACTTTCAAGGTTGTTTTGAGGCATTGAATGATGGTTTTTTGACATTTTTCGGGACTAAAGTTGTCGTTAATGGAAAATCCTAGGTAAGCATTAATTTTGTAGCTCTTGACTAGACCTTTAAAATGGGTTAACACGCACATCTGACATATATTACATGTAAAATTTAGGACCTTGGGAAGTTGTTGTATCGACAAACCCGAGTGGGCCCAAGATCATTTTGTTGTTTCATCTCCTAAGGTTATGTTTTTGGACGTTTAGTGTTTCCTAATCGCTTCTAATGCTAAAAAGGGCCTTTTAGCCTCATTGTAACCCACTAGGGAAAATGCATGTAGTCGTTACATCTCTTCTCAAAGATAAGCTACCACCATTTAAGCTAGTTTGTTCTCATTTTGATTTTTTATAGTTTTATCATTTTATATTTATTAATAAAAGTCAAGTTTCAAAATATCTATATGTTTATGTTATAAAGCTATGTTGTGTTTCATTTATTTCATAAATATGGACCAGTAGTATCAAAGTGATTTAGTTTATATCTATTTTTATATGCATGTCCCCAAAAAGATGATGGTATAACGAGTTGGGACTCAAACTACTTGAGCCCTTGTAAGACCATCATCACCAACACTGATGATCTCCCATGATGGAAGAAAATAAATATGAGAGATTAGGTGATCACATTAAACTTTCTTATGGATTCTCTCATGTGACAAAGGAATGAGATGACGAATAATGTTTCCCAAATCCTTCAACAAATGGGAACATGTTATTCATGTTCATCAAGTGCCACTTTGGAGGCACTAATTCCTTTAAGGTACAATGTAAGTATGTTGTTAAATGCCAAATAAATGTAGATTCTCTAGGGAGATGGTTAAATATGTTAGGAGGATATTTTTTAGTCTATATTTTTTGCAATGGATAAAATATTACCTTTGCACTCCCTAAATCTCCCCCCCACCTAAAGGATTAGTGCGAGACTTACTATGAACAAAGGCCATAGAGCAATCTGCATTGCTTACAATCACACACACTTGGGACCCTTCTATGTATCTTATACAATATTACCTTGTTGGGATCTATGAATACTAGTACATGAGATGAGCCACACTATCATAGTAGAGGGACAAAACAATGCCAGAGTTCACTAATATATTTCATACCTTTGACACTAAGCTGGGAATCAAAGACTCCAAGTGAAATTTAGTGCTCAAGTACAATGATTTTCTACATAGATACATCTAGACATAAATGGAGTTGTTGGACATATCATCACTTGGTGCAGTATACTGATATTCTATCAAAATCAAGAAAAAATTTAAATAAAAGAAGTGAGACTTTGGACCTGAAAATACCTCATAGTAGAAGTAATGAAAGGGCATCTCCAAATTATAGAACAAAGGATATAACAAAGGTGGGTCATTCCAAGAAAATCCATCTAAGATAGATATAAAGAATCATAATGGGATTATGAAGAAAGACACATGAAATTTGTATGAGTTCCATAAGAGCCACTCTCATAAAAATGATGAATTTCACACACATAAATCATTGGTGTCCAAGCTAAAAGCTTTGGCTTCAAATGTGGGTTATAACTTTGAATTAGACCTAGATAAGGGGAAGAAGATCATTGGTATAGAAACCAGTTCCATCATTATCACTACTAAGGTCTAGTAAATTGAATATCCATAGGAAGTTTAGTGCTTCTTTCACTCACAACTATGGTTGAAGGGTGGTCCACTATATTCCATATTCAATATAATAATTCAAAAGAACCTCATCTCAACAAACATCATTAAGAATTTGGACCTACCAAAAACATCACATCCATAGTCGCACACCATCAAGTGGTTTTTCCATGGGAATGATAGTTGTGTTAGCCAACAATGTCATCTTCCCTATGATATCAAGCTCTTCAAGGACGATTCTATTATGTAATATTTTTCCCCTTGAAGTTTGTCATGTTCTTTTAGGCCAACCATATTTTTGGAAGCATTAGGTTATGTATGATTCTTGACCTCGTAGTGTTATTATTACTGTAGGTTTCAACTATACTAGATATCAAAGGTTTCTCCACCTACTATCATTTATTCGATATTTGTTAAGCAATGCACTGAGGTCATCTCCTAGACTAGGAAATTTGTCTTCTTCCTAATCCATTGTCAAAGTAAGGATAAGATTGTGGCTAAATACACGGCCTTCACATAGGGTCCATCCACATATGGGAATGGTCAGGGAAGGATACAAGGACATCTCCTCACCCACCGGGGTACCTCTACACTATTAGGTCAATAATTCATTTGATCTTACCCTAGAAAAACTCTACAAATGGGCCAATTTATTACTTATCTCTTCTAGAAAATAAGGAAATAAAGTGTTAGATCCAAGAGATACTCCAAAAAAGGCACTTTTGACTAAGTTCATAACCTTGTGGAAGCTGAATTATACTCATGCAAAAGAAAGACATGACCTGTTGAATCTACATTGATTAATTATTGGACCCCAAAAAAAATCATAGTCAGGAACCAATATGCAACTCCATGGATTGAAGACCTTCTTGACCAAATCAAGGGGGCCATGTAATTCAACAAGATTTATTTGAATTATGATTACTACCAAGTCCCAATATAGCTGATTTATGTATGGAAGACTACTTTCAACTCCAACGAGGGTCATTTTGAATGGTTGGCCATGCCCTTCAGTTTGACGAATGCCCCAACAAATTTCATAACGTTAATGGATGATATGATGCAACATTTCACCAATTTTTTTGTGGTTGTATATCTACATGATATCCTCATTTTTTGTAAGGGTTGGGTAGCATACTTGCAAAATATTTAGTAGGTCATTCTAACTCTTGAACAACAAAATCTATGTGCTAGCTTGGAAAACTTCTCTTTCGGAATTAACAAGTTCCAATACTTAAGATACATTATTAATGAGAAAGTTTTTCATGTTGATATAATGAAGGTCCAAGTCATTTGTGATTGGCTAGGCCTAACAACTCTAGTAGAGCTTCAGAACTTCTCAAGCCTTACTAACCTCTACCTAATATTTTTGTCTGGGTTCTCTTATATAACTTGGCCCTTAATTCGAATGACCAAGGGAGGAGAAAAAACACTTTCATTTTGTCTGAGTTGCAATAAAAGGAATTTGATCACCTAAAACACCATTTTTTATCTACATTTGTACTCACCCTTCTAGACCTATAACATGACTTTTGTAGTTCGAAAGGGATAGGAGGGAGAAGATCTCAGGAGGGAGATATATATAGATGGATATGTATCAATCAATAGGGCAGTCCACAATGTCAATAGCCATTTTCTATTTAGATAAATGCATCTTACTATGCTATTAGTGTAGTACTCACTCATCAAGGACATATGATGGCATATCATAATGAAACAATCTCTGGTACTATCTAGAGATACCCCACCTATGATGAGGATATGTACTACATTCTGCAAGTCGGTCAAAAATGGAAGAATTATATTCTAGAGAAGGAGAAAATCGTCCACATTGACCATAGACCTTTTCAATTTATGTAGGTATAAGGGGAGTTATAGAATTATCACCATAAAAAATGGTCTAGTTACCTTTAACAATTCCATTTGAACATCAAATACAAGAAGGGAAACACCAATCATGTCACAGATCGCCTTAGTCAACCCTTAGTTGTGGCACTTACCACAATTCTTAACTCTTGAGGGGATGAGACCTATGAGTGGCCACATTTATACAATATTAACCCAAAATCTCAACCACACACTAGATGTGGATGGAAAACAAGAAAGTTCCAAAATTCTACCTCCAAGATTTGCTACTATGCTACCTAGGCCACCTTTGTGTTCCTACAAGTGAGCATGCTATGTTAATATCAGAGGCACATTATAGTAAGGTGACAGGGAAATTTAGTGTGGAGAAGATATTAACAATACTTCAATAATATTTCTGTTATCCAAAGCTTCGACGGGATGTGTAGTAGTATATCAGATCATGCACTGTTTGTGTCATTTCTATAAAAAACATAAAAAAAGGGATTGTACACTCCTCTACCTACAACAAAGAAGATATAGGCATCAGTTTCCATGGATTACATGTTGGGCTTTTCATCCACCAAACATGGAAATGATTGTGAGTTTGTGGTGGTCGACAAGATCACCATTTTGGTGCTATGCAAGAAGCGTATCACAACTAAATTTATTGCTAAACACTTCTTTGAGTGTGTTTGGGTCTATTTTGGACTACTTTAGACCATTATTTTAGATATGGATAATAGGTTTCCTCACAAATTTTGGTCCATACTATGGTGTCTCATGGATACCAATTTGACCAAATCGACTTCCTTTCATCCCTAATCAGGTAGACAATCAAAAGTTGTATATAAAATAATTATGCATATTTTATGCATATGAAGCTCCAAGTAATCACATACAATGGATAAAAACCTTCCATATGTTCAACATGGCTACAATAAAGCTTGCCACAAATCGATTGGCCATATTCCTTTTTAGGTTTGCTTGAGGTTCCAATGGTTTCCTGTAATTGATGTAGCTATGTCCATTACATCTACACTGGCAAAGTCCTCCCATGCTCAGAGTAATGTAGATAGGGCATACAAATTGGTTGAGTAGATCAAACACCTTCAACAGTAGGCCTACGATATCCTATAGAAATCCAATTCCAAGAATAAAAAGTGGCATGACCAACACATATTTACACATAAGTTTTAGGTTGGTGATAAGATGTGGTTACATTTATGTAAATACCACCTCATGGGCCCCAATAGGAACCTTGTACCACTACGATATGGCTCACGCATAATAAAAAAGAAGGCGGGTGATAATACTTTTGAATTGAACATTACCACATTCTTGAGCTTGCACCCAGTGTTCAATGTGGAGTTTCTTTGACCATATTATCTATCTATTGGACACCAAAAAGACAATATAGAAATTTTCCCCCCACAGAGCTTAATCCTGATTCTGTTGAATAAGATACATTGGATTAGATTATTGACAACAAGATAAAGGATACTCCCCAAAACACATCCAACTCTTATGGGTTGTGAAAGTCGAGAAGCTTCTTCACCAACACATTTGAGACCATTTATTCTTAAGTGGGAGGAATTATCTAGGTGGATATAAAAGTCAATCCATATACTCCAATGGATTAGAGCATATTTCTCCATCCTGTATGTTTTTTCCACATTTTTTTCCTAAATCTTAGGACCGTTTTAAGGCCCCAAATGGTATTTTCTTGACATGATAGGGACCTAGGCTCTCCATAGGTATATACTAGGTTAATTTTAAATGTGTAATTCTCTC
The DNA here is from genome assembly GCA_000404065.3 of Pinus taeda. Classification (NCBI taxonomy): domain Eukaryota; kingdom Viridiplantae; phylum Streptophyta; class Pinopsida; order Pinales; family Pinaceae; genus Pinus; species Pinus taeda. Next base: position 52,973 of record APFE030203941.1, read on the forward strand.
TTAGACCTTTCTAACAGGTTATCGAGCATGTCAAACATATATTGTATTGAAAGGTTATGACCCCGAGAAGTTGATATTCCAACTAAACCCAATGGGATTCATTATCCTTTTCGTGTTTTATCTTCTAGAGTTATGTTTTTGTATGTTTAAGGTTTCCTCTTTGCGTTTGATATTAAAATAGGCCTTTCAACCTCATTGCAACTAACTTTGGAAAAGGCACATAATAGTCATGCACATAATAGTCACATCTCTTCGTGGAGATTAAGTACCACAATTTGAGCTACTTTGTTTTCATTCAAAAATTTTATAGTTTCATCATTTTCCATTTATTAATAGAAATTAAGTTTCATTATCTCTATGTATCCAGAGAATGCCAACTCTACACAATTTTGAGTAGATCCACATTAAGAAATATTGAAAATATATTTTAAGAAACATGTTCTCCATGTATTTTCAATTTTTATTGATGTATGGAAAATGAAAAAATGTGCACCCTTGGATGTAGAATGAGTGTCTACACTAAATTTGAGTAAATTTAAAATGAGATAAGTAAAACATACAATACAAATTATAATTTTCATTTTTTTGCATTTAAAACTTAGGAATTCTTATTCTGTTATTTTTTTATTATCCTTAGGAGGCCCATGTTAGACCTCAAAACTATTTTACTAAAATTACATTGAAAATCCACTCCCACAATAACCGAGAAATTCTAAATACTTTTTGAGATCAAGGCAATAAGCATTTTTTTAGGTTTCTTACACACACATAAAATTCAATCCAAAAACGAGGCTTCCCTCAATGAAATTCTGACATATCATGTCCATTCAAGGCATATTAAACAATACTTAATTTGACTACATATTGGAAAATATGTCTAAAAATCACATTATCTAACCCTCTACCAATACTAACCCAATACACCTTCCCAAATAAAGACCCCTACTTTCACTAGATATTTTAGTTATCTATTTTTTCATTAACATTTTCATTATAGCCATCTATATTTTTTCATTAACTTTAAGCTCCATTTTTTATATTGCAAATATAAAACCTTTTACCCTTATTATATGATCAATATGTTATGTCATCTTTTCCTCAATATATATCCCCCAATAAAAATGTATGTGATATAATGTTGCTCCCCATTAAAGCCCCATAAATCCAATAATCAATCATTTTCTCAAAAAAATGTAGAGATGAATTCAACAACCATCAATTATATCAATTCACATTATAAAATAAAACTGAAACCTAAATATTAACTTTAAAAACGATGGAGGCAAATGCTTAACAAACTATAGCTTTGATATTTTCTAAAAATATAAAGTAATATTTAAAAATAATAATTTCAGTAATTATTAAAAACACGTCTTACCACAATCTTTTTTCCATGTTAAGAAAACAATAGGAAAATTTCAATAATATCACTTAGATTTTCTTGGCACTCCCATACCATGTTCAACAAACATTCCCATACATAGACGAAATGAAACAAAATAAAAGTGTTGTATACATTTTAAACAACTTATGTAATGCTCCTTCTGCGGGGCATCTAAATGCTAAATTATATGATGATTGGCTTACTTATATGTCATAGGACTCTTTAAAATTATTGGTTAACAAGCCATCATCGAAAAAAAGGAACGCCATTTCTAACTTAGCAACTTAACATTCAACCGTTTTTAAATTTTCATGGTGGCAAACAAAGAGTCTATTAATATGCAATTGCCAAGGAAATTAACCATAGAAGAAAAGGAAACACCATTTCTAACTTAGCAACTTAACATTCAACTTCGTTTTGGAATTTTCATGGTGACAACCAAAGAGTATTAATATGCAATTGCCAAGGAAAATGAAGATATCAGCAAATGCACATACTAACAATAAAATTGGATTTTTCACCTTATATAAGCAATTCAATATGAATATGACCATAGAAAAGTGTTTTTATTAGTTAATTGTTAAGAAATGAAATTTACGAAAGCTAGAACAATGTTTGAATGTATATTTCACTGGCAGACGAGGTAGCTGTTCCGCAGCCGGTATCACAGCCGCTGAGTTCTTTGAGCGCTCTATTCGAGATGGTGTGGTTTGGTGGTGGTACTTTGGTAAGAGTTAACTAGCCTGCCATAAGGCATTAAATTATTGGATAACTGTATGCTCTTTAATTTTATAACATACTCCATTATTTTTCATTTATCTTGTTATACGTGGAGTGTGTTATAAAGTTAAAAGGCATGCAACTGACCCGTCATTTAATACCCTATGACAAGCTGGTTAGCTCTTGCCGTCGCATTCTTGTAGCGGAATCCTGAATTGGCTGCGGCCAAGATGGTGATGGGTAGTGAAGTGATCCTTTTGCTGAGGCATCAAACGCTTTCCCCACTCCTCCTCCACGAAAGGGAAATTTGCAAGCTCTCCCAACTAGTCCACGGCAACAATGACAATCTCAAGCCTCGCCGCAACTTCTGTGAGAAGACACGCAACCGTTGCAAGAGAAAAGGTGTCCATGAACGCTGCACCCTGCACTGCTTCAGAATTTCGGACTGCAACAGAACCATCCGATGTAAGAGGCCAGATCTTGTTTTTGCTCGACATAACAGGTTTTTTGTTTGCGTCACGATCGGCCTCCTTGATTCTCAATGCTTGTGGGTTTTCAGATTTAGAGGAAGGCGTAATTTTGACATTAATGAAATTTGGTCTTGGGTCGTCTTCCACGATCTGCCACCTTTTATTGTCTATAAATGGCTGTGGTTGGCACTTCAAGCAATTATGTAATTCCACCACTGCTTTATTCAAGTGCTGTTTCATGAGATTAATTCTGATGCTTCGGGTCATGGTTTTGATGCTATGCGCCAGTTCTATTATAATCTTGCAGGCTTCGGCTACTAAGTTTATGCATGGCTCTTTTAGGTGATGTCGCATGAAATACGATTCCTGGATTCAAGTGATTTATCAGCATTAGCTAAGCCGTGTTTCAAAAAGAAAACTTAATTCTAAATTTCAAGTTCCTAACAAAAACAGAATACCTGAATCTCAGAGTCTAGGCACCCATTTAAAGCATCTACGCAGTACGAGCAAGAACGAATCGTTGCGCCAATTTTGACATATTGATTCCAGGGATATCTGAATCCAAATCCCCCGTGTCGTGGGAACTCCCATCTAGCAAAGTTGGCCTGCCAAAGACATATTAGGACATTCTAAAACTAATAAGGGAGCTGATACAAATATCGACTATAGTTAATTAGATACATGATATGGTTTTTTCATTTCCAAATATTTTTAATATTAACCAGCACAACTACATTACTAAATATATATTTTATATTAAAATATATTAAACATCAATGCTTATATTATAAATTTTATATTTAATATCGTTAATATTAATATTACTATTACATAATTAAGTTTAAAATTGATATTAACAAGAATATTAATAATAATATCGTCACTATTAACAGTTTCAAAATATTTTTGAAATTAACTTTACATATGCAAATGATATATCACTAACAAATATTGGAGAAAAATATTATTCCATTTATTCATTCTTAACATAATCTATTAATTAATGATATTATAAAATGCTTAAAACATATGTTTATGAGCACTATTTTTCACAAATATTATATCACATTAACTTGAATATATTATAGAGCATGCATGTACCAGGGTATTTAATGCCTTATGACATGTTGATTAGCCCTTAAATGAATGTAGATTCTTTATATTTATATGGGTTAAAATTTGAATATGGGATCTTTATATTAAATAAATAAGGGTTATCCATGACAATTCGCCTGTAAGAATCAGCCATAAGGGTTACTTATGATCTGACATTTACCCTATCCAAAATCGCTTCTTCAGAGTTGACTCAGTTCTCGAATATTTAATGCAGTATAAGTTAAAAACACAATGGTTTTTATTATCGGTAATGCAAGCTGTAACTGCCTGGTAATCTAATTAACGGGCTTTTCATTTAAAACAAGTCGCATAGAGTGTTACCGGACCAGCTGTGCAGTAGGGAACATTTTATATAATTAATTAATTTATTTTGAATTAAAAATAGAAGATGATTTGCCATGCAAGATACCCTGTTATATATATAAATGGTATTGATTTTGAAAGAAATGGTATCATTTATGACTTTTTACCAACAACGTGGCATTTCATCTCTTACGTATTACTTAATTAAAAAAGAAGAGTGTGATTTAGCAGGTGTAGTATCAAATTACTCCTCTTTTTTTTAATCAATTAAATATTAAAGTTAAGACAAATATACATTGTATAGAAACAATTATTTTAAGTATTATCATTAATATATGATTTACGAGGTAGAGTGTCAAATTACTTTGTTGTTT
>APFE030203941.1:59494-70923 GCA_000404065.3 Pinus taeda
TAACAAATAGCATAACATACACAGAATCCAAGCGGAAAACGAGGTTACAAGGGTTGTTCGTTCTATTTTGCTAATTTCAGGTTCCAATATTCTTTATAGCTCTATATACACAGACTCGATATTGATTTCTCATATTACATTTGCATATTTTTGATCAATAAAATCTGATTAAGAGAAGGATTACAACCTTTCTGTTTCACAAATTAATCCATCTATTTCAAGTGTATAACATTTTAATAGTGTTAATAAAACTTATTGATGTGTATACATTTCAAGCATATAAATTTTAATAGCTTTCACATGGGCGACCATCGAACTGATTTCACTGGCAGACGAGGTAGCTGTTCTGCAGCCGGTATCACAGCCAGTGAGTTCTGTATGCGCTCTATCCGAGATGGTGACAGGTTTGGCGGTCGCACTTTTGCCGCGGAATCATGAATTGGCTGCGGCCTAGATGGTGATGGGTAGTGGGGTGATCCTTTTGCTGAGGCATCATAATTATGGACGTTTGGACGCTTTCCCCACTCCTCTTCCGCGAAAGGGAAATTTGCAAGCTCTCCCAACTCGTCCACCGCAACAATGACAGTCTCAAGCCTCGCCGCAACTTTTGTGAGAAGACACGCAACCGTTGCAAGAGAAAAGGTGTCCATGAACGTCGCACCCTGCACTGCTTCGGAATTTCGGACTGCAACAGAGCCATCCGATGTACGAGGCCAGATCTTGTTTTTACTCGACATAACAGGTATTTTGTTTGCGTCACCATCGGCCTTCTTGATTCTCAATGCTTGTGGGTTTTCAGATTTAGAGGAAGGCGTAATTTTGACATCAATGAAATTTGGTCTTGGGTCGTCTTTCACGATCTGCCACCTTTTATTGTCTATAAATAGCTGTGGTTGGGACTTCAAGCAGTTATGTAATTCCACCACTGCTTCATTCAAGTGCTGTTTCATGAGATTAACTCTGGTGCTTCGGGTCATGGTTTTGATGCTATGCGCCAGTTCTATTATAATCTTGCAGGCTTGGGCTACTAAGTTTATGCATGGCTCTTTTAGGTGCTGCCGCATGAAATACGATTCCTGGATTCAAGTGATTTACCAGCACTAGCTGAGCTGTGTTTCAAAAAAAACTTAATTCTAAATTTCAAGTTCCCAACAAAAAATTATGTCAAGAATACCTGAATCTCAGAATCTAGGCACCCATTTAAAGCATCTAGGCAGCACGAGCAAGAACGAATCGTTGCGCCAATTTTAACATATTGATTCCAGGGATATCTGAATCCAAATCCCCCGTGTGGTAGGAACTCCCATCTAGCAAAGTTGGCCTGCCAAAGACATATTAGGACATTCTAAAACTAATAAGGGAGCTGATACAAATATCAACTATGGTTTATCTTTATTTTCATAAATATTATGGAATTAGTACATGATATGTTTTTTTTCATTTCCAAATATTTTTAATATAAAAAGCACAACTGCATTAATATGATTGATATTTCGTATTAAACTACATTAATATGATTGATATTTCGTATTAATATGATTGATATAATTAAACATCAATGCTAATATTATAAATAATATATTATATTACCATTACATAATTAAAATTAATATATTAACAAAAAATAAATATATAATAATAATATCGTCAATATTAACAATTTCAAAATATTTTTGAAATTCACTTCACAAATGCAAATGATATATCGATAACAAATACTGGAGAAAAATATTATTCGATTAATTCATTCTTAACATAATCTATTAATTAATGATTCTATAAAATGCTTAAAAAAATATGTTTATGAGCACCATTTCTCACAAATATTATATAACATCAACCTGAATATATTTTAATTCTAAAGCACCGTGTTATATCACATCAACCTGAATATATTCTAATTCTAAACGTTTGCATAGTTTAAGGCAACTCATACCAATACAAGTCATTCTAATCACGGTTGCCACTTTTGAAAATATTCTTTAATAATAGAAAATTAATTTAATTTTTTTTCAAGCCTATCCAATTTCGAAATATTCCAGAAATGGAGAATACAAATTCCAATGTCAGATCAGAGAGTGACGGACAGGAATTCATTTCGTGTTAAAATAGAGGAAAAACAGGATTTCGGAAAATCATTATTCAATTTATTTATTTTTCACATGATTTTTTGGAATCTCAATTATAATATATTAATGGTTTCGTTAAATGCTGAAAAAAAGGTATGTTAGTTACCACCATTTTAAATCCCGTTATATATATATATAACGTCAACCTGAATATATTTTAATTCTAACCTTTTGAACTGAAGTGAATCTAAATTAGTAAGAACAATTTGCTCTGCAATAATACCCACCAAAGCTTCTTCTCTAGCTTTTGAATTTAAAACACACGTGTAACCCGTAGAGACCATATTTTTCTTGCTGGCATTGTCGAAAGATTCCTTGGAAAACTCTTGGACGCAGCCTACAATGTATGTAGAAACAAAATCTTTGCCTAAGTAAATGAGTACCATTAACAAATTCTATAGTTCTGCAAGCCTATGAAGGTCATTTTCACCCCCCAAATAAAAATAAAATAGTGTTTAATCTTTAGATTTTGAAAATATTTCAAAATTTGAAAATATTTTAAAATTTGATCGAACATAGAAATGCTTCACCTTCTAGAGACAGCAAATCCTTCGAGGTTGCGTATAATCAATTTGTGAAGATCAGCTCCCGCCCAAACTGGGTAGATGAGTAAACTGGTAAGTATAGCTATACCGCACCCTAAAAGTACCGTCTCCAACCGTGCAAGTGCATACAGAAGTAAGTCTTCCTCGCGATATCCGGAGATGGAAATGATACTGAAGGTGAGAACGAAGATCATGAATCCATAATCATATCTCGCAAAGAAGGGGGAAAGTCGTGTAAATGTCGCCAATCCACCTGTAATCGTATGAACAGTCACAAACATTAATTAATTATATGATTTATAATTAATTATATGATTTATAACGAATAGATTGTGTTTTTGAAACTTTGATATCAATTTTTTTAATTGATTTCAAGTTACTAAAATCTTCCTATGTGATTGAGCTCTTCCATGTTACATGTTTATGCATAAAATACTTTTACTCACAAAAGAGAAACACCCCAGCAGCAAGTATAATTGGTTGGAACGTCTCTGCAACTTGACTTGCAACGAGGTTTACCAGCACAGACAACGCTCCTCCCAGAAACGTTGCGAACATTCTGTTTAATCCTTTGCTCAAGATTGCTCCTGCCACAATAAAAAAATATCAAAAGTATTGCGGAGTATATCATACTAATATTGCTTTTAGTATGAAATTTGTTACTTACATTTTATCAAAATATTCAAAAGTTATAATTGAGTTTATATATATACACAGATTTTTTTTTAGCACAGGGGATGCAACACGATGCGATCGTGATGCGGTTGCAGATGGCAAATTGAAAGTTTCGCTCTATGCGCATTAAGCCTTTCCTTTTGTTTTGTGCGATTGCGATATTGCGATGCCATATCATCGCACATCGCAGATCGACCATTTATCACTTTGTCTCTTTCTCGTGATAAAGTTTTGTGATGCAATCCCGCCGCTCATCTACTGATCCGACGGTCCATATTTGTTCTCGTCAAAAGCACGTCACCGCCATACCGCATTTTACCTGTTTGTGTTCCCAAGGAAGAAAGTTGGCTTTGTGCCATAACTGCTCACCAACAGCCTAAAAGAAAAGCATGACTGAGAAGGAAATAACCAGCGTCGAGCCGTCCGCAACATTTATCAGTTACGAGTTTCCATACAATCGACTCAAGAATTACAGCTGAGACTCTGTCAGAGAGTTAAAATGGTTGATGGACTATTATGACCACTAATGCACTATATATGTGTAGACCCACTAGTATAGAAGTATATGAGGTAATGCACAGCAGTGTAGAGAGAAAATTTCCTTTTGTTGTGGAACTGAAGCATTCTTGTTGCAATCCCTTTATTCAAAGGAAGACTATTTTGTAAACACCAGTTTTTTTTAATACAAGCTTTAATTGTGTGTTAAAGAGAATGTGTTTAAAAGAACACGTTGTTTTTGTTCTCATCTGTGATGTTGTTTTCGGAATTTTAGCAGAAAAATTCCCAACAAGTGGTATTAGAGCCAGTCTAGGCACTTAGTGAGTCAAAAACAAAGTTTGTTTTTTTCACTGTAAGAGCTGCAAGAAGCTTATTGAGCAGATATTTTCTCCAACAAAAAAAGTTTTTTTTTGCTTGTTTTGTTATACAGTCAGTATCTCTTCTTTACTTATACAGGTTAAGATGGCAGATGCTGGAACTGGTTTGACAAATTCCCAACTGCCACAGTTTAATAGGAAAAATCACAGTTATTGGTCTATAACAATGAAAGCTTTGTTTGTTTCTCAAGGAATATGGGAGCTGGTTGAAACTGGTTATGCTGACCCTGCAGATGCAACGACATTAGCTGCTTTAACAGTAGGAGAAATAGACCAGTTGAAAAGCGACAGGAAGAAGGATGCCAAAGCCTTCTTTTTTCTTTTCCAATCAGTACATGAAAGTGTTTTTCTACGGATTGCAGTAGCAACAAAATCCAAGGAGGCATGGGATATTCTCAAAACTGCCTATCAAGGGATGGAGAAGGTGAAGACTGCAAAGTTGCATATGTTGAGGAGAGACTTTGAAACACTCAGCATGAAGGAATCTGATACAATAGATTCATTCTTCACGCAGGTTATTGGGTTGATAACCCAAATAAGGTCTCATGGTGAGATTCTTGAAGAAAGAAGGATAGTAGATAAGATTTTGAGAAGTTTACCTTCAAAGTTTGAATCTATTGTGGTAGCAATAGAAGAAACAAAGGATCTTTCACAGTTCACAGTAGATGAACTAAGTGCTTCTCTTATGTTTCATGAACACACACTGAGTAGAGGAACAGATTCCTCTTTTAAGCAAGCATTCAAAACTCAAATGTATTTTGGCCAAGGAAAAGGTCGAAGCAGAGCAAATAATAAAGGTCGTGGAAGAAGCCAAAACAAAGGCAGAAATAATCCCGCAAGCACAAGTGAAAGGAGCTGCAATTAAAACCAAGATGAGGGTTCAAGCAAACAACAAGCTCATGGACAAAGGTATGACAAATCCCAAGTCCAATGTCACTATTGTAAGAAATATGGGCACTACGCAAATGAATGTAGAAAAAACAAAATGACATGAATAGTAGGCAGAATGCTAATTTTGCAAATGAAGAAGATAAGAATCCAAAGATTGCGCTGTTAGCATGTAACATTGCAGAAGACAAACAAGAAGATTTTTGGTTCTTAGAATTAGGTTGTAGTAATCACATGACTAGAAATATTGCAATGTTTGCCAATCTGGATGAAAATGTGAAATCTGAGGTAACAAAAGGAACTGACAGTAAGATATCTGTCAAGGGTAAGGGCAGAGTCAGTATTCGAGTAAGAAATGGAGAACAGATGATTGCGCGAGAGGTATACTACTTACCTAGTCTGAAATGTAATCTTTTGAGCATTGGACAACTCATTAACAAAGATTACAATGTGTTCTTCAAAGATGATATGTGTACAATCAGAGACATACCTCCAAGTAAGAAGATCATTGCACAGGTGCAGATGACCAGCAACAGAATGTTTCCTCTCAAACTCAGGGTAGATTTGAAGGAAGGAAGAACTATTGCAGCTGTAACACAAGAAGTCTTTTAGGAACAAGTGGAAGATGAGAATTGGTTGTGGCACTTGAGATTTGGACATCTCAATTTCGAAGGTTTGAATCTATTGCACAGAAAGGGAATGGTAAAGGGATTGCCATTGATCAAGAAACCAGACAGCCTTTGTGAAGGCTGCATCTTGGGTAAACAACACAAAGAAAGCTTTCCAGCAGGAAAGAGTATAAGGGCAAAAGCACCCTTGGAAATTTTTCACTCTGATGTGTGTGGACCGATGCAAACACCATCATTTGCTGGAAATAAATATGTTTTAACTTTCATTGATGATTACACCAGAAAGACATGGGTGTATGTGCTGAAACATAATAGTGAAGTGTTTGAGAAATTCTGCCACTTGAAAACTGTTGTTGAGAAGAAGTGGGGGCATTATATCAAAGTGCTCAGAACATATAGAGGAGGAGAGTACATCTCCAAAGATTTTCTGCATTTCTGCAGAGAGAATGGCATACAAAAGCAGTTCACAGCGAGGTATACACCTCAGTAAAACAGTGTTGCTGAAAGGAAGAATAGGACCATTTTTGACATGGTGAGAAGTATGCTAAAGGCAAAACACTTGTCGCATGAGTATTGGGCAGAAGCTGTCACTTGCGCAGTTTACATCTTGAATAGATGGCCAACTAAAGCTGTCATGAACAAAATACCAGATGAAGAACAGAGTGGTCAAAAGCAAACTGTCACTCACATGAGAGTATTCGGTTGCGTAGCATACGCACATGTACCGGATCAGTTAAGGAAGAAGCTTGACAGTAAGGGGGAGAAATGTGTCTTTATTGGCTATAATGATGAGTCAAAAGCATACAAACTCTATAATCCATCCACCAATAAATTGATAGTAAGCAGAGATGTGCAGTTCATAGAAGACGAAGCTCGGGATGGAAGTTTAGAGAAGACAGTGAATGTGAAGACAATAGTGTCTCACGAAGAAGAAGAGGAAGGGACAGCGGCAAATAATCTTTCCTTGGTGGCTTCTCCTCCACCACAGCAAGTACAACAAACCACACCACAAGCTGGAATTCGAACAACCTTGAGAAGTCAAGGAAGTGATTCTCCAAGCACATCACAGGGATCCGAAATACCCTCATTTTCGGATGGAACTCCAAGCACATCAAGAAGACCAAGATTCAGAAATCTGAATGAGATTTATGAACAAGGAGAGGTAAGTAATAATACCGGTCTGAATTCATTATTAGCTTTGTATTGTCATGTTGATGACCTAGTTCATTTTGAAGATGCTATAAATGAAGATAAATGGATTGAAGCAATGAATGAAGAAATTGGTGCAATTGAGAAGAGTAAAACATGGGATTTAATGGACCTCCCTGAAGGCAAAGATGCCATTGGAGTTAAGTGGGTGTATAAGACCAAAAGCAATGCTGAAGGCAAGATTGATAGGCACAAAGTAAGACTTGTTGTGAAAGGCTACAAGCAGCAACAAGGCAAATACTATGATGAAACCTTTGCACCAGTAGCAAGGATGGAAACAGTCAGAACATTGTTGTCCATTGCGGCACAACAAAAATGGAAGATTTATCAGATGGATGTTAAATCTGCATTCTTGAATGGAGTGTTAAAAAAATAAGTTTATGTTGAACAACCTCCAGGCTATAAAGTTGAAGGCCAAGAGCATAAAGTCTGCAAACTGAAGAAGGCTTTTTATGGGCTAAAGCAAGCTACAAGAGCATGGTACAGCGGAATAAATGCTTATCTGATTGAGAACATGTTTGATAAGTGTGATGGTGAACCCACACTCTACATAAAGGAGAATGATGGTAAGATTCTTATTGTTGTTTTATATGTAGATGATTTGAATTTTACTTGCAATGATGCTTCTCTCATTGCTGATTTTAGAGCAGTCATGAAAAGTGAATTTGAAATCACTGACTTAGGTTTCTTAAGATATTTTCTTGGAGTTGAAGTAGACCAAAGTGAAAATAGCGTTTTCATTTCTCAAGATAAATATGTAGAAATAGTGTTGAAGAGATTTAACATGCAGAACAGCAAGGCAGTTGTGACTCCAACTGCAATGGGGTTGAAATTGACCAAAGAAGACAACAGCAAGGATCTTGATCCAAAATTATACAAGAGCATAGTTGGCAGCCTTATGTACTTAACTGCAACTAGGCCGGACATTATACACGCTGTGAGTTTAATCTCCAGATTTATGGAAAAACCGAAAGAGACTCATTGGCAAGCAGCCAAGAGGATTCTAAGGTATGTGAATGGAACGAAGGGGTTTGGTATTTTCTACTCCTCTTCTGAAAGTTTCATGTTGATAGGTTACACTGACAGTGATTGGGCTGGAAGTGTTGATGATAGGAAAAGCACATCGGGATATGTGTTTCATATGGGATCGGGAGCCATCTCATGGGCTTCTAAGAAGAAACCAGTTGTGTCTTTGTCAACAGCAGAGGCAGAGTATGTGGCAGCAACAATAGCAGTATGCCAAGCAGTGTGGCTGAGAAGAGTTCTCAGAGATTTGTGTCATGAACAGGAAAAGGGAACAACCATTTATTGTGACAATAGCTCGGCAATAGCATTGTCTAAAAACTCTGTTTTTCATAAAAGGACAAAGCACATAGACACCAAATTTCACTTCATACATGAATTGGTAAACAATGGCGAGATTGTTTTGCAGCACTACAGAACAGAAAATCAGTTAGCTGACATCTTGACAAAACCATTGGGAAATAAAAGTTTTGATCATTTAAGGAAATGCTTGGGTATACAGAAAAACCCAGCGGTTGAAATTAAGGGGGAGTGTTGGAAATTAATTCCAATTGCAGCATGAGTTGAGCAGAAATCGCAAATCACGTCTCATCACAAATCACATTAATCCCTTTTCCTGTCCTCCGCAATGCGACGCGACGCGATGCGATCGTGCAATGCGGTCGCAGATTGCAGATCGCAAGTTTCTCTCTACGCACATTAAGCCTTTCCTTTTGTTTTCTGCGATTGCGATACTGCGATACAATATCATCGCACATCGCAAATCGGCCATTTCTCACTTTGTCTCATTCTCGCGATAAAATTTTGCGATGCGATCCCGGCGCTCATCTGCTGATCCGACGGTCCATATTTGTTCTCGTCAAAAGCACGTCACCGCCATACTGCATTTACGCATTTTACCTGTTTGTGTTCCCAAGGAAGAAATAAAAGCATGACCGAGAAGGAAAGAACCAGCCTCGAGCCGTCCGCACCATTTGTGAGTTACAAGTCCATACAACCGACTCAAGAATTACAGCTGAGACTTTGTTAGAGAGTTAAAGTGGTTGATGGACTATTATGACCACTAATGCACTATATATGTGCAGACACAGTATTATAGAAGTATGAGAGGTAATGCACAACAGTGTAGAGAGAAAATTTCCTTTTGTTGTAGAACGTTCCTGTTGCAATCCCTCTTTTCAGAGGAAGACTATTTTGTAAACACCAAGTTTTTTTAATAGAAGCTTTAATTGTGTGCTAAAGATCTTGTGTTTAAAACAGAGTGTTGTTTTCTGTTTTGCTCTGTGATGTTGTTTTCGGAATTTTAACAGAAAAATTCCCAACAATAATTTTGTGTTAAAAACTTTATATTATTTTATAAATAGATATAAATTCAGCATCATCAAAAATTCCTTGAATATTTAAAATATGTAACTCCATAATTATAACTTCAGTTTTAAATTACTACTAAATTTTTTATCTAAATCTTACCATCACAGTAACCTAATTAAAGTAGTTTCATATATATAAATAAAAATAATTAGGAGTAATTACCTGCAGTGAATTCGAAGATCATAACCACTGTCATGACGGCCCAGAGAATCAGGTCTTGAAAGGAAGCGAACAATATATCATTGAAATAGAAGATTGAAACCAGGACAAGTGCGATTCCCATTTTTATAGCATGAAAAACTCTCCTTGGATCCTCCCCTCCATGTTGCCAGACCGCCCTACAGAGATAAATAACGTACGATTTCAGCCCACCTAATAATTGTAGGATCTTCTCAAACACTCGCTTATGAAATCGTTTGGGAGTTGCAGGTTCGAGGTCGGAGGAGGCTTCTGGAATGCTAATCTCCCATACGAAAATGCTGATCTCCCATTCGATATTGGATACATCGACCTCCGATCTGCCCATCCCTACAATTGATTTGTGAACATTTTACTTTTTCAGTTGGAAACACAAATCGGAAATTAATTCAACGGTATATTATATTGATCATAAAAATGATAGAACATAAGATTTTTATTGGAAATATAAATTGCAAATTAATTTAATTCATCATGAAATTTCATGATATACATAATATATATAAATACAGTAGATAAATAGTTGATTCAATTTCCCAAAATGTTTGAACTCTAATAACTACTCACTAAAATACACACTAATATTTCAATTTCCAAATTTCTTGCACTCTAACAACTACTCTGTATGATACACACTAACCCAGACTAGGTTTCTAACACCACCTCCAAAATCAGTTACAAAGTGCGTAGGGAAGGCTTTTCTCCTTCTCCCAAGTCTGTTGCAGAGTGGGTTTGTTTCATGGCATCTCAAAGATAATTGAGAAGTTATTCAACGAAGAACCATGACAGGATGATAACCAGAAGTCAAACGGTAATTCAGAAGCGTTGCAAATCTGGACTGCAAGCCTTTATAAAAGCCAGCGATTCTAGTCTTATGCCCCCACTAATCCACATAGCTCGCTCTTGTGGACAATCTAAGTTCGCTCTGCGTCACCCACGATTGATTTTTTATTAAATTCAAAGGTGTGGTTCATGAATTATATAGTCTTTTCCATAAATTTCTTGCTACTTCGTCCCGAAGTGTGAATGTACCTAATCCAGTATTTGTCGAAATCAGATTGTGGGGAACATAGATTTGACCTTCCGACGCTTACATATTTGTTGATTTATGACTATTTACAACTCACACGGTTCTTTATATTAAATAAATTGAATATGGGTTAAAATTTAATAAGGGTTCTTTATATTAAATAAATAAGGGTTATCCACGACAATTGAATATGGGTTAAAAACTGAGTGTGGGTTCTTTATATTAAATATGGGTTAAAAATTGAATATGGAATCTTTATATTAAATAAAAAATAAGGGTTATCCATGACAATTCACCTGTAAGAATCAACAATAAGGGTTACTTATCATCTGACATTTACCCTATCCAAAATCGCTTCTTCAGAGTTGACTCAGTTCTCGAATATTTAATGCAGTATAAGTTAGAAACACAATGGTTTTTATTATCGGTAATGCAAGTTGTAACTGCCTGGTAATCTAATTAACGGACTTTTCATTTAAAACAAGTCGCATAGAGTGTTACCGGACCAGCTGTGCAGTAGGGAACATTTTATATAATTAATTAATTTATTTTGAATTAAAAATAGAAGATGATTTGCCATGCAAGATACCCTGTTATATATATAAATGGTATTGATTTTGAAAGAAATGGTATCATTTATGACTTTTTACCAACAACGTGGCATTTCATCTCTTACGTATTACTTAATTAAAAAAGAAGAGTGTGATTTAGCAGGTGTAGTATCAAATTACTCCTCTTTTTTTTAATCAATTAAATATTAAAGTTAAGACAAATATACATTGTATAGAAACAATTATTTTAAGTATTATCATTAATATATGATTTACGAGGTAGAGTGTCAAATTACTTTGTTGTTT
>APFE030203941.1:72383-83393 GCA_000404065.3 Pinus taeda
AATTTGAACAAGTGTATAGATAGTGAAACTAACTTAATTTTTTTATTAAAATAAAAAGGATGATATGTAATATAGGATAATGTATTTTGCGATTTTCAAAATTTAGTTGAATTGTTTATTAGTTGGTAATATTTAGCAACTATGAGTTGCAACATGTTAAATTGTTTCCAATAAATATTGTAATTTCTTACATATGTAAAGACGCTAGAGAATTATCCATTAATTCAAGTATTGATTACCAAATTTAATTTTACATGTCTACATTTTCTCATATTATAAAAAAAAAAATGTAATAAATGTAAAATTGTATTTAAAATTTTGAAAAAATCACTAATTAGAAAAAAATCTCTTAAATTTATTATAAAATTTTCTTATAATTCCAAAACTGTAAAACATATTTTTGCATCATAACTATTTCAAGAAATGTATACATTTTACTTTCTTATAATTCCAAAGCTATAAAGCATATTTTTTCATATAACTATTTCATCACATGTTTACATTTACTTTGCAAAAATAGGAGTTAAAAATGGTCTTGTGTATTCTTATATATTGTGAGGGAATGGATCACATAGAGAATACATGTATTAAAAAAGATTTGGGTTAGCCATTTATAACGTAAATCATTCTTTTTCTAGTGGATAAAGTTTATACATTGGTTCTTTTTCACCATTTCTTTATCCCTATTTGTATCATTTTATGGAAATATAATTTAATGTGGTTATTTATTGTTTCAAGAATGTCTCAACTTAAGGACATGGATGTTTATATTTAACAATGGATATAGAACATGTTCTTATTATGGAAGGGCATTCAAATATATAGTATTTAATGAAGTATATATGGTTGTTTATAATGTATGGTGTTAGTTGTTCGATAATCTATGTTTTTTTAAGTTTGAAGTATGTAGAGGTATAATCTTTATTTTGTAAGATTTTAAGTCATTTTACTAATTATAAGTCATTTGTCTTTAGCATCATTTATTTTTTTCACTAGGCACGAGAGGTGTTTATGTAGAGAGAACAATAGAAGGATTCTTCTGAAAGGATCCAAACCAATTTTGGAGGAGGTTTTTACTACTCATCAAGCATGACTCACAATGGGGCATACATGATCTCAATGAATCAATAAAAAAGAATAACAATGTGCCCAACAAAGTTCACCTATGAAAGTAGTATATAGTATATTAATATGCTGACATAAATTGGCCATAATACAGTACAATGATATAAATAGTGTCATATACATCTGCTTTGAATAAAAGGGTGATAACTAATATAAAAACTATTATTGATCTAGGTATATGACACCAAATTCCCCCTTCTTTGGTAGAGTGAGTGGATACAAATTAAGAAGCCTTTTTGAATGGGAAGTAGCTATAAGAATTCTAATAAGAAAATTGATGGGAGGCTCATGTTATGGGCTTTGAGAATGATGAAAATCAAGATAGTTAATTCTATCGAAATGAATCTCTAGTTAGATCATATACTATTGAAATCTAGGCATGGGAGGGAATACCTAAAGGGAAACCCCCTCCTAAGGTATTGGAACACTTAAGAAATTCCCAGTGGATCTAGTACATACCTCTCATGTATTAGACCATTAATTTTATGACTCACAATTGTGTGACATGAGTTAAAGTCAAGCAAGTGACAAGAAGCCAAGTCAAATAGCATGAATATATCCATATGCTTGATTTAAGGAACCCATAAATGAGTAAAATGGAACCAACTTACACCACCCTCAAGGATAAAGAATAAATGTGCTAAATCTGATATAAGAAGTCCCGCTAGAGTTGAGGCAATGACATATCATCAACCATGGCACAAGGTGTATAGTATCATGTGAGTGACACATATTGACATTATTGGTGGAATATGGCTTCAAGAATGGACTAATGACTTCCCTTGATGATAGAATAGCATGCAAGCTCAGCCTATAAATGAGTAAAAGCATTCGACAAGAAATAATTAATTGCTAGGATAGAGGCTTTTCAAAGGTATATAAGTAATCAAATGGTACATTTTGAGGTTGAATATCTGCGATATAGAATAAATGCAAATCATGGAGGTGTTGAAATAATGCAATAAGATTCAAATTGGTACTAAATATACTACATGGGACATAAATGTGACTCATATTTGATGGTTTGAACAATTGTGAGACAAAATGATGCTACTAGTGACTGAACCAAGTACAAATGGTACACAACCCTTCTCGAATAAACTAAGAGGTTATAAACATGGGATTCCATGGGTACATGTTTTGTCAACATGATAAAGAGAAATTCAGTTATTGTTGGATATGATATGAAGACAAACTTAATTCCCAATCCAAAGGGTGTTGAATGCCATAGAAACATAAATACAAAAGGGTTAATGTTGCTGAAGTGCCCATGTGGGGAAGGCTATAACACTTTAGATATGTCATATACAAGATATGGAGGGAATTATTCATCTACCCAAGTGTGGAGGTTCCCTAAGATGATTTCCATTGAATTATCATAAAATCCAATGAATGAGGGGGTGTTGGTGATGTGTGAAATGCCGTAGCAAATGGACCTAAAGGATGCCTTATTAACATTAGTAAAGGCACTATACTCATGAGAAATTTAGACACATAATTCAATGTAAGGAAAATTGGTCTCAATGTAAGAGATATAAAAATGAAGAAAGTTAATATGAAAATAAGGGGGCTTTGACAACTCATGGAAAAATTGTTCTAGGTGAAGCATCAAAGGATTAATAACTAATGGAGACCAATTTTTCGGCAATATGAGAATTTTTTAATGGTTTTGATGGTTCATCAAATGAAGCTTGGATGAGACTATAATGTACAAGTGAAGAAAAGTGGAGTTTGTAATAAAAGGGGTTTTCCCTCCAATTCCAACTTGTTTATGCATGTGGTGAGGTAGAGTTTGGAGCGGAGAAGCCCTTGAATATTTGTAATATCATTTTGAGCTAACCAATCGATGGATTTGGGATATGAAAATTTTGGTTAGGTGGTATTAATTTTCTAATAGTGACTCATAAAGTCCAACGGGGTTAAAGAAAGTCTCTTATTGCATTGGGGACAAATTTTTCCTCGAGAGAATCAAGAAAATAAATAATAAGGCGATGAACTACAAGAGGAGTTCCATTCTCATTCTATCCCAACAATTCAAACATGTGAAATAGATGTAAGTGAGGTGTTGGATATAGTAGAATATCTTACTATATGGTATTCATCATGAACTATATGGTTTGTGTACATGGCTCTCTAGACAGGCCATTGGGACAAACTATCCAACTAGTGAGAGAATGATATATATTATCTAGACCTTTTAGCTCTATCTCCATGGTGGATAATGATAAAATCAAATATTGGAAAAAATGGCCATCATGCCCCAAGCATGAGATGTTTCTCCCCAACATATCATGATGGCAAGGAACTAATTGGGTATGAAAATGCGGGAACGATGCCACTAGTTGGATTTATATGTAGCATGCTATGAACACATTGAATGTATTTAGAGTAGTGGAATCCAAGCTATGCATTGTTGATGATATTATATGAAAGTATACATAAAATGATTATGCATTTTTAAATGTTGAGAAGTTCCTAGTTTATTAGTATTTTATTATTTAGGTATAAGCGGAACAATGTAGTGGGAAAAAGGAAATGGGGGAATGCCAATTTATCTTGGTACTACACATTTGAATTAAAGGAAATAAATTTATGGGTTCCAAAAAAGTGTTACCATACCAAGCAATGGCTTGGGATATATTGAACGAATGCTCACTTAAATGAGGCAATGATTCAACAACAAAACTATAAAGGTGAATTCCTTGTTGAGGTATGAAGTAGGAATGATTAGTTATACCATTCCCAGGATGATATAGAGTAGTATGGGAATCCATATATTCATCATGATAGAGAATAATAGTGGTTCCAGAGACTAAATTACTAGATGAAACAAAATTTCTATAGGAGTAGAATGATGGCTAATCGAAGAAGGCTCCATTATTGTCAAGATTGAAGCAACATGGGACATAGAATGTATGTGTTTATGCTCATGAATAGATTCCAAAGTAAGCTATAAATAATTCAATACCATAAATAATGAACTATATAAGTTATATACAACATTCTTGATCATTTACACATTCGAGGGACACAAAGTTATGATTGGTGAATGGTTCTTTGCCTTGGTGGAGGATATCCATGAGGGGTCATGATTGGAGGATTGGAGACTTCACTAAAAGTAACTTGAAATTTGTGTGAAACAATGAGTCTGTCACAAAAATGTGGAATTATATAGTATTAATGGGAGTAGTAACCATATGTGTTACACAAAGTGCAAAGATGATTTTTGTATAATGATCTTTTACTCTTGGAGAATTTAGGAAGAGTGAATTGTACGACTAGAACATTTAGGTTTTATTATGTGTTAGCCAAAATAATGGGCTCCTTTATTTGAGGAAGAGAAGGAAAATTATTAATATCATGACTAAGAAAATCACACAAAGCACAAGGAGGTGGAGGCTTCGATGTAGCGGTTAGGGTGGCCAAATCTTGAGCTTTCTTTTCATTTTCCTCTTTCTTCTTAGCCTTGCCTCACTTTATAACTTATCTCACAAAAATAGAATACTCTCGGTAGGGTTTTACTATAACTAAAATATTGAATGGGGCCATGGGAATAGCTTGAATGCGTGTCAATGCCACAAAAGTATATATCTTTGATGGTGGGGTAGGAGTTGGAGGATCTAATTACCATATTAGAATCTGCAACATAAACTTTGGAAAATTCAACATGGTCGTCACTGGTATTTTAACAACCCCCATCGGTTGGTGTACGAAAGTAATCTAGCCATATGTATTATGAATAGGGGTATGGTCCTAGTTGTGGGTGTTGAATTTGTAGGTGTATATTTCTCAATAGTTCATTATTAAGAGGCTTATGATTTAGACTATGCATATTTGAAAGGAGATAGGTGTGCTCAAGGTAAGTGATGGGTTTTTCTGAGATCCAATTAATGTGGATCCTTTGTATATTGCTATGATGATTTCTCACAAGAAAGAGATGGACTAATTTCCAACCATCAGGGAGATCATGTTCTTATGATTAAATTGAGTCTTATGGCTATAATATGTGACACTATATATGGTGACTATCTTCCCATTAGGAGGGAAGATCATTATGTAGTATATCGATGAGAAAGTTGCCTTGATCACATATATGAAGCAATGACCTAAGAGGAGATTATAGGTAAGGGGTTTTTCAATAACCTCCAAATGTAACGAGAATTGTTTTCCAGTAAGCTTAATAACACAAATTTGTTATAAACATTTCAAATATAAGGGTTAGCTATCATATGCGTACAGGGTGATTGTAAATAATGTGACTTCGAGGGAGCTAATATTTCATTAACATTTGGAACACATTCACATATAGATACATCTTCATTGACAATGCAACATCTAATAAATACATTCTTGATCCATACTAGGACTTACAAAGTTACAATTAGCGGGAGATGTAGATCATCTACTTTATCATTGTCAAAGATGATCATGTGATCATCTAGTGAGTTAACACCTAAACTAGAGAGTATATATTTTTTTTCTCAAGGACATATGTAGAGGAATTCCAAAGCTAGCATGGCAATGGGTGACTATGATAAGTTATCAATAATTATATAGTTATATGTGGCTTGCATAGTGACGTTAGGAACATAATGGACCCTTACAGTTCTTAAATTGTAATTTAATTATGGTCAAGGAATCTATAGAGTTCAATTTGGTGATGAAAAATGCCCTATGGATATATTTAGTTGATTCCAAGGTGGGGAATCATATTGATGTGATTAATTGAAGAGGCTAATGTCAACAAAGTCCAATATCAAAAATAATTATGTTCCGCTATCACACTAATTGAGGGCTAGAGCAGAAGGAGAAATTTGGCCATCACAGGTGGAATCATACCCTTGCTAACGAAATCTATATGACAGTAAAAATGGTTTTAAAGAAGGGGGTTACATTGAGGATGAAGGTGGTTGGTTACCATGCTTAGTGTTGTCCATCATTTCAAATGCACAATGCATTTATGGGAGAAGAGGAAACTCATGGGTATAATGACCACATCTACCACAATAAGAACAAGGCTTGTTCATTTCAATATCCTTATTTTTCTTGGGATCATTACTCAAATATTAGTTTATGGTATGTGAGCTTCCTCTGTTGTTTCCATTAAGCTACTAGCCTTGTTTGCCTAGCTTCCATTAGTTTTGGGAATTTTCTTCGTCTATCCAATTATTCGTTTTCTTTGAAGTAGGGTGGTTATTTATGTTATTCTACACATACATTTAACATTATAGAGTGGTACATGTAAAGTGATGGGACATTGAGGTGGTTGTGCCAAAGGGGTTGGTGCAACTTGGCTAAGGAAAATGGTACTATAGGTTAAACATGGGGCATTCCACTAGGGGAGAAATACCATACAACTTGGGTTCATATTGGGGGATATATATTGTGGAAAACATGACATAATATATTAGGGGATATATAGGGGGTAAAGGGTTTTTATATTCGTAAATATAAAAAATGGAGCTCAAAGTTAATGAAAAAATATAAATGGGAATAAAAAATATCAATTAAAAAGATGTATACCTACAATATCTAGTGAAAGTAGGGGTTTTCAAATTAGGAAGGATTATTACATTCATATTGGTAGGGGGTTAAATAATGTGATTTTTAGAGGGATTTTCCAGTATGTAGTAAAATTAAGGGTATTATTTAATATTCCACAAACACATGTGACATGCTAAAGGTTCATTGAGTAAAGCCCCTGTGGGGTTAAACACACACTCTAGTAGGTGGGAGTAGTAAAAGCATGCCTAGGAATATGCTAATGTGAAGAAGTAAGGGAATATGATGTAATGGTGCCCCATTGTCAGAAATTTGAAGATGATTCAAGAGGGGAACATTTGTAGGAGGTACTAATCCCCCCTTTGGGTTGGCCACATTCCATATCTCCTAAAGGACATGGGTGAGTATTATGGTATGTAATGGATTTGATCATGCTATCTATGACACATTGAGATTCCCTCAATGCTAAAGTTTCACCTAAGAGACAGTGTGGGGCATTGAGGATGATGGTCTAAAGGTAGCTTGATTGGGCATACATCAACTCATACTACATGGGTGAAAGGACGAACTTTAGGAACCAGTACATGAAGAAATGGTCATTAATGTATATATATTTGCATGACATGTACCATGTACAGCACTCTTAAATCTGATTGGTGATATGAATGGTATATTTTTAGAAACAAGAAGTGAAAATGTGGATGCATTTTTTGTGGCAGGATGGTAGTTAGAACAAAGAAAATCAGACATTCATAATGGTAGAGAACAATCCATGGGTGAAATGATGTTATTCAATTTACTAATTAACTATAGAATTGATTAGCTTGCATTGGAAGATATGAATATAGATTGAATTATCTGATATAGAGTTCATGGAAAACCAAATATGGAAGGATCATATATGGTTGGTGTGTTCCTCTTTAGAATTTACCTCAAGTTTGGGGATGTCCAAGGGATGCTTCACTGCCTTTGGGTACAAAGTCAAATTATAAAGGAGAGGATGATTGTTTACTATGCTCATGTGAGGAAAAATCAAATGAGTTAAAAGAAGGGTCGAGTCACATTCGTTCATATATTCCTTTAAGTGTTGGTTCATACATTAGAACCCATGTTAGCTCTAGTATTAACTTACCAAAATATCATCCACTAGTATCACTTGCATTGGGGTTGATGTCTATATTGGATGTTACACCTACCATATTTGTTGCAAGTTAATGTTGAGTGTAACTAGGGCATGAGGAACTACTAGATGGGTCTAAAGAGCTAGAGTCTGAAAGTTATCTTAGCAGAGGGACCTGGACTTTTAAATTATGTGTGAGTAATCATTGGAAAGGAAACTAAGGGTGAAGGTCTCTAAATATCTACCATTTGCACTTTAGGAGAGTTATGGTGTTAGGAGAATGTGTACACAGTCAAAATGGGTTGAATGTAGAAGGTTAGAAGGAATATGGGGTGAATAGAATGAAGAAAAGAAACTCAAAAATACATGAATAGGTGCTACAAAGTGGTTTTTTGTATGATTAATTGTCTATTTTAATTCATCTAGACTCACCCTATAAAACGAAAGGAGTCTATCCTAACAAATAAATTACACCCCAAACAAGTTCTAGACTATGTTTTGAAAGACATTCCAAATAACTTAGGTGGCACAAACTTATGACTACTATGAATAAGTGAAGGAATCAAAGAAAATTACCCCTATGTTTGTCAGGTAATGAAATGCCATAAACCTATAAATGGTTATCCTAGGTGAAATTTCTTCCCAAAATTTCCATGTATAAGATAGTTCCTAAAAATTGGCCACAATGTTTATCTTCATCTAATTGGTGTAAGAGAATCTGAACTTTTTCATGCCAAATTAGGACCCAAATTCTTGACCAAGGGTTAGGAGCCTCACGAGGAACCACTAGATCTATTTTATGTGGCTTATCCATTCATGGGTTTCTTCTCACATGACTGTGGACCTTTGGATGATGAAGAGGTTCAAGATCCTTAAGGAAAACCATTATGTATCAACACATAGTAGCCAGTGAGAGTTATTTGGATGTGTATCCAGATGGCCCTAACATAGCCAATAGATTTTTTTTGGTGCCCATGGGGCCTAACAATGTTCATTAGATTATGGTTAATTTTAGGGCCTTATCTTGGGGTTTTAAACTAAGTGTTAACTTTAGTGGTGTATAATTGTGTGTAAGTGTGATGAGTTGCAAGTGTAAAGTAAAGTTCTTGCAATAAAATTAAAGATAGTTTAAAGTTGGAAAATATTAAAAATAGTGTAAGTGAAAAAATAACATTCACTATTTAACAACAAACTACCTACCAATTAAGGGTTTTAGGCAAGAAGAAAGATGCAAAAAGAGGAAAAAAAGGAGGCCAAAAGAGGAAGGTCAACAATGAGGAAAAATAATGGGTGTTATGCCATTGAAATTCAAACATTTTTTTATAGAAATAACAATAAATAAATAGTGGGTTTGTACTTTTAAATTTCCTTTAAAACATGTATTATTGAATAGGGATCCAAAGAAAAACAAAATCGAGGATAATAATCATGAAAAAGAGGGTTTCTTAGTTAACATACTCTATGGATTAAGTAGATAAATAGATCTCAGAATTGTTTTGAAAAGTTTACTACTAGCTTACTACAACAAACTACCTCATAAGTGCCCAATATTTAGCCTCGTGAAGCAGTATTGGAAATGTAGAAAAACCTATAGTTTCAAAACCTAATGCCATTTGCTAAAGAAAGAGATGAGAATCTAATTCTACTCTTTACATCAAAAGCCCATAAAAATCAAGAAAACAATAATGAACAGAGGAAGATAATCAAAGGTACATAATACAATAAATATCCAAGGAGAGCCACAACTCAAAACCCCACTATTTGTATTGTATTAATTTGGAAAATCAAGATGAAATTACAATGCTTCTTCTGTCTATAACAATCCCAACACTTAGAAAATTCAATCTCCAACTCATAAGCAAGATCAAGGCCAAAACTTAGTTTCTTCACAAGCTCTCCAAGTCTCTATTCCAATGTGTAATTCCTATGAAGGATGGCTTGTATTTAAAGGGAAATAAAGCCTCTAAAAATAATGCAATCCCTCAAGGATCAGTTCCTGATTGCATGCACTATCAATGCAACTCAAAAAAGTATAAAACAAATAGTACACTGTCGTTGTACTCTAGTCTCGATTGGGTCTTTCTCATAATCAACATGCATGAGTTTCTAATGGTGGAATCTTTAGTTAAGTATAGTAGCACTAATTGGGTGACTAGAATCCCAATTGACTCTTTACTCGCTATTAGTTCCTGAAACTAATTGAAACTAATTTAATAGGGCTTAACTTAATAAACTAAGTTAACTAATTAAAACTCATTCATAACTCATCCATAACTCCTGTAAGTTAGGGAGAACATATACATGTCTTATAAAATACTTCCAATTCGAATTTCCTAAATTAATTAACTAAATTAAGCTTAATTTATTATTTTCAAATTACTATGAGAAAAGAATTCTATTTTAACTCACAACTTAATTCAAGGACAAATTAAATTGGAATTTCTTGTTTCCATCTCTCAACAAGAAACCCTCTGGGAGTTTATTTGTTCATCTTCATATTTGGTAGCCAACAAGATGAAATATGGCTAGAGGCTTACCATAAATAGGGAGTGTAAACCTATACTTAAAACATGGAGTAACAAAATTACAAGTTTTAAAAAATTTCGGAGTGTAGATACTATGATGAAATGTGTGTTGGAACTCTTATGGCTCAAGTTATGAAGGATTGTTCTGTAACTGCCATCTATTGACTCCATAGAAGGTATAACCAAAAAACCACATAGAAAATTAAAAGGGTATCAAAATAGTCCAAAAAATATTGAAAATAAAAGGGAAATAAATGTTAAAATAGGTTTAATGCTTAAAGAACACAACCAAAATCTAAAATTTTGAGATCCCTAATAGACTCTCCATTTTGTTGGCAGTTTCATGTAGAAAAAATTATGAAAAAATAATGTAATATGGTTTTCTGAGAGCAACAAACACTTATGAGAGTTATGAATTGAAACTCTAGAGTCCACTAATGTGTTTTCATTATAAATTTGAATTAAATATTATAAAACTCCTAAAAATTTCCTTCAATTTCTACCATTTTATTAGTGTTGATGTTTTATAAGTATCTCCTTTCATTTAATGAGCCTCTAATCACAAATATTTATCTCTTACCTAATGAATTTGAAATTTCCAACATTATTAATAGATTTAGATGTTTCTTTCTTAAAACATATTTATATATTCACTGTTAATCTTTTAACATATAAATTTTATTAATAAATGATGTATATCAATATAAAATATTACTCATAATTTATAAACAATCATAA
>APFE030203941.1:83422-96312 GCA_000404065.3 Pinus taeda
AATTGCATGAGACAGGGGTTCGGCTCATGTTATATCTTCTTTAGTCAAACTTTTAAAACCCTTATGTTGTACTATTCAACAACCCCCCATTTATTGATCTAATAGTTAACATTCTATTGATAATTGGGGACCTTTTTTAAAAAACCCTCTGCAAAAATTAACACTTAAGCCCTTTCTTTTTGAATTCTTAGTAATAAATTTCTCAATAATATAAGGTATCAAGCCAAATCCCTTTACGACTAGTAATTTTCACCTTATTGCATATCGTCAAATCATGTGTGTCATAGGTTAATTAACAAACTGGGATTTGGGAATTGCGATAAGAAGGGATCAATGTAATAAAATTATGGTATCATTAAAATTTCCATTTACAAAAAAAATCTTAAAGTATTTCTTGCAAAATAAAGTACTTATCGCAATTGCATATCGGCATTCATGAAAATCACAACTAACAAAACCTTTGGAATATGCGAGTTGTGATATTGCGACATAATAAGCCAAACACTCATCACATCGTTACACCTACACAAAGGCCAATCTTGTGAACTATGAAAATTTGTGAAACGTTATATGACCTGGACCCAATGGATGTATGCGATAAATTGTTATAACATTGGTTAAAGTCTAGTGCATAGTAAAAGGTAACTTTATGCGATAACTATTCATTCAAGCAAAATGTGCTTTAAACGATAAAAGTTATGCCGCTCACATCGCATCTCGCAAAATTCTAAACAACTCTAAAATAATGCATAATAAAAAATGCGATATTGTGATAATCTTTATCACAATCACATAATCGACATTTAACACTTTAAACTCATCATCTTAAAGTTTTTCGTTACATGTTTGCAATGTGATGGCTTAAATGAATAATAAAGGCCATGATAAAGATCTTAGTGCGTATTTAATGAGTTTTAATGCCATTTATGTTTAAAATGGCTTGACGTGATTTGATATCTTTCATCTGCATTTTTGAGCAAAAGCTTCTTCCTTGTCACCTTTCAAAATTAACTGTATCATTGAATTTTCACTGCCATTTTCGCTCTATATTTATCCGATAATCTCCATTTGCGACATTTCAAGGAACCTCAGAAAGAAACAATGTTTGAGAAGATGGAAAAGAAGGGAAAAGCTATTGCATCTGAGAAATCACACATGATACCACTTTTCTTCGATACAACCTGTAGCAAAGACGGAGGAACCACAACATGGGAAGCTATGTATAACCTGTTGGAAGAAGAGAAACCCAGCCCACTTGAAACAAGGGCAACAAATGATGCCGAAGAATCATCTGACGGTTCCTACTTTGAGGAAGCATGTTCATTTTTAAAAGAATAGCAGCAAGACTTAAGATATTACCATACACATATATGGTAAAATGGGTCATTGATGATGTAAATATCTCAAACAGAACTTTCAGGAATGGAAGACATGAGGTCATGGGGTCTTTTACAATAGACAATTTGCGTCAAATGTACCAGATGTCATAGCCTTGAAAGCTCTATGAGAAAGATTTCCTTGAGCATTTCCCCAAAGAGAATGAGGACCCATTGGACATTCCCACATAATTTCGCAACTGCGATGATGTGTAAATTATTTGGTAAAGATAATAGCACCAAATTTTCTATAGAGTGGCTTCCATTAATTGATGTAAGAGTTAGCACAATAATTATGAATTAGAGATAGATTTTATCAGACAATCTAGCCATGGCTATTAGGGAATATAGACAAAAGAGGAGTGTTTCCTCAATAATTTTTCCTCCTTTTTATATGAGCACTTATGTTATGGACACCATTTGTTTTTGTTATCAACTTCCAAACATGGGTTGGAAGTGGACTGTACAGGACCCTCTCCACATTAATGTATACCATAAAATCTCGTGGGAATCTAAATTCAATGCCAATTTTTACAAAATCTTCCAAGGTATTATTCTGCCTATTTACAAAACCATTTTTGATGGAATGGCGCCCGGGCTTTCTAAAGAAGCCAAGATAGATATCTTTCCAGTTGCAAGATGGTTCAGTGAAGAAACATTCACTTACATCAGAGTTTTTGGGAGCATTGTTGCTCCACATATCCTCCCATATTATGTCCCAGAAAAGTTGTTGGTTAGAGAGATAGATTACCAGATAGTAGGGGAGGGTGGTTTAACCAAAGCCTAGAGGGAACAAAAGAAATCCATTTGGCCAACATTCCCATTACAATGTGGAACTTTTTCACTACATGACTATGGGAATGCAATAAAAGAAGCAGATATTATTATGTCTCTAAAATTGATCACAGTTCCACGGTGACAATATGAGTCAAATCATGTTTCTAAAGAATTCATCACTATAGTTAAAGTCAAATAGTTTACTGATGAAGTTGATCCCTTCGATGACCTCTTTCAAGGAGCCAAAACATTTGCACAAGTCCTACATTTCGCATCATTATAGTTAAACCCAGATGATATTTATTATTTTCATGTATCTAGGAATAAAATATTGTTAAAGGTCCCATTGGACCTATTAAAAATTAAACCAATAAGAGAACTGACTCCTAGCGTCAGCTTGGAAGGAAGTTCAAAGGAATATTCTGATGAGGAAACACAAGAGAAGTCAACTCATGGGTCAAAACACTGAGAAGAACAATCTCTGAATGGAGAAGGAAATCCTAATAAATATTTTGAGAAAGATACAGAGGGAAATACTAAGAAAGCGATCGAATAGGCCTTGTCCAAGAAGCATAGAGTGGTCGGTTCCACTTCAACTCAAACAAGGAATATTCCAGTCATTGACCTAGATAAGGAATGGGAGCAATTAAATAAAAAGATCCAAACGGGCACAAATATTGAGGAAACATCTGAATTGTAGAACCTCAAACAGACTCAACACAAAGAAAATCCAGAGACAATAGAGAAAGGGTCTACAAACACTAAATATATTGATGTTATTCCTACTTTCCTTACTTCTGAAATTGTCTTGAAAATTGAAGAGATACCTCCATTAGATATATTCTATAGTCTTGACCATAAGGCTATAGTTAAAATACAAAGAAAGAAGAGGAAAGTAGAAACCATGATTGTTAGAACTCCAGAAAATAAATCCATGGATGTTGTGTGGAAATATACTCCTATTGACCCATTAGCAAATCTTATGAAGTTGTCACAGTTTGCAGGAGCTTATGCCACAACGACCATTGATAAAGTAACTAAAATTCAACTACTGCTAAAATAAAAAGAAAAGAAAATCCTTCTGCTTGAACAACAATTAGAACAAGAAAAAACTAATTAGAAAGTAGAACAATAGGTAGCTCAACTTCAGAGGTAATTCAAGCAAATGAGGTTACAACACCATGCTAGCCTGTCAGAAAAGGACTCGCAGATTCGCCAAATGCAGGCCATGGTGGAAAGCTTTAAATATAAACCTCAAATGGGTGAGTTCATCAAATAATAAATCAAGCTAAATTCCCTATTAATACAACAAGAAGAAATCTTCTACCAGAAAATCTCATATATTCACCCTTACTATGAGGTAAGTGATAAATTGACAAACCAAGTGATTGATATGAGGATTGAATATGATGAAATGCATAAAAGGATTTCTGAATTTATTACTTGGTAAGAGTTTGATGAGGGAAGAAAGGCTGAGCTACCAAAAATAGAAGAATCCCACAAAGAAATTATATTTATAGATTGGGATACACAATTAAAATAGGTAGAAAGGGTGAGAATGATAGCAGTAGGTGCAACAAGCAGTATAATTGAAGATGTTAATTTAAACCTCCATAGTGGCAACCTTGTCAAAGAGTGCATACTAGGGTCTCTACAAAATATCAAACAACTGAAACAACAGCAGAAGTAGACAACACAAACCAAGGAAGAAACAATTAAACAATTGACCAAACTAGACTAGGAAACATACTAAAAGTATCTAGTAAAACCACATAGCTGGTGGATGACTCTGCGGTGTTTAACTACCTCTGCACAAAAGATTGTGTGAGCTTTGTTAGATGCTATATTTGTTAGACAATTAAAAATAACAATCATCTAGCTGCCTCAGCTCAAACCAATGATTGACACTTTCAATCTCAAAGATCAAGTTAGCCGACTAAGATAGTTAAATTTGAAAGGAGCTTGTCATTAGTTTAATTCTATTTTTAGTTTTATTTTTGCTTACTTCGAGGAAGGTTGTTTGAAACCTCCTCATTTTTTTTCTAATAAAATATTTTTGAGGCAAGTATTTTAGTATTTAAATCCCTCTCATGGATTTAGAGAGGGATCCAAAATTTTATCAAAAACACTTTACAAGACATTACATTTCTATAGTTTTAGGAAGGTTTTGATGAAATTATTGTAACATGATCTATTTTTCTTTGAATATGGAGCATGCTATACTAAAATTACACTTTTGTACTCTTATTGTGTATTCAATTGAATGAAATTTGATCAATATTTCTGAGCTCGGGGGCAGGACCTTTCATAGATGGTACTTTCATCATATGATTGTGTTTTATTTATGCATTAGCAATACTCTTTCTCTTGATTGTCTTATATATGAAAATCTGAGTTATAGTTCTGCATTATTGTACTTTTGTATGATGTTTTAGCTATGATTCCATTTTGAATACATGAACAATTACTATATGTAATATAGTGTTCTCAATTGTTTTGTATAACTATTTATCCAAAACAATTATCACTAAATGATTTCAATTCTTTTTTGCAGTTGAATAATCTTTATTACAAATTGATTTGAGACATCTTTGTAGATCACATACCTTAGTTTATTCTTGGGTATATTTATAGTCAGGTAATGTTATATTAATATATATGCATGTTTTTATTGATGAGCCTCGGTATTGCAACAAGTATGTTGCAACTCCCAAGGCTACCAACTTTAATTATCAACCCGTGGTTCATACAAACATAAGAGGTATCGACACTATGTGTGCAACATACAATGTGTCCTTCCTTTGCTATCATGATGTAATGGAGTGCATGTGCTGAAGTTGAATCATAAACTAATTGCATAAAATTAAATTCTCGAAATGGAACCTTAGCCTATCGCAAGAAACAAAGTATAAAGAAAGAGAATGAAATCAAATGCTAAAACACACCATTTTCTAATTATCTCCTAGGAGGATTTGCTTCAAAAGAATGTTGAGTTAACACGTATGCAGTCTTACTATCCTAAGCATGCATATTCAAACCATCAAACCTTCTATTATTGTGCATGTAAATGATTAAAATATTTTTTTTTCCTTAATGAAAATGAGGTGCAGTCTGTAATTCAACTAAGGGTTAACTTTGTAACCAATCAGTTGCACACAAACATATTTTGTACGTGGATTTTGACCCTAAGGGTCCCACTTATTTGACCAATCACTGTTAGTCCCTCGTTGACTTCTCCTTTTACCAAGTGCTTCAACTAGCGTCGTTGATATCACTTCTCCAGATCTAATGGATATCACGTCATCCACTCACCAACTAACCCAGACAATTTCCACAGTCGATGTGACCCGTCCAATCGAACTGTTATCGCGAAATCTCACGTGAAATCTTGCATGGATGATATTAGGTTGAGATTGTGTGGGAAAAGTTATTTTCCCATGCTACATGTCACCCGTTAAGCCTAATCGCATGAATTTTAGGAATATCATTTACAGCCTTTAGGGTGCACAAGATACCACTTTCCACTTATCAACACCATTGATATGCTTAATTCATACTTTTAATAAAGGAACTCAAGGAAATGTTTAGTGCTTAAACTCAGTATTAACACTTAACTCTAATTGACTATGATTTATAAAAAAATGTATGAATGGAGAAAAATACCTAATTAGGGTCCAGAACACCAATACACAATCATAAGAGAATTTCTACACCAGAACAATGTGTCCACACCACACTTCAATCAATTATTCAACAAAATGGAAATTATAGTCTTGGCCCTCTCAGATTGATTACAACAATTTTAGTGACCTTTGTTTCAATCTCAAACCCTATCTCTATCACACCTCTAGCTTACTCACTCTATTCCCTATAATCTCTCTATCAATACATTATTTCTTCTTTTATGAATCAAATCCTATCCTAACTAAATTGACAACTCAATCTCTATTTTTATCACTCAAACATTAAATCCCTATTCTCAAGCTCTGATACACATTTATACTAACACTCATCTCTTAGTCTAAAAATAATACAGTGATATAGTTATTACAATAATTAAAGAAAAGATAAATTAGAGAGATCCAACAATCTAGATTTGGGAATAAGAAGACTAATCTGAGCAACTCAATGATTATTATGAACTTCCAAATATTTTCCAAGCATGAAATAATGCTTGTGATGCTACAAAAGAACTTATATCAACCATTTAACTCAATCCTACAACATGAAATCATTTATACTAAATGGAGAAATAGAAAGAAATAATAGAAATAGATTCATGTGAATAAGAAATCAAAAGAAGGAAAGAAAATGATACAAAAGGGCTCTGAGGATCTTGGAATGACCAAACCCAAGGAAACTCATAGGCATATAGAGGAAAACAATATTTAGAAGCTCAAAATGACACCAATCTTCATTATTTTCATCAATAGAATTACATCCCTGCAAGAAAATACAATGGAGCTGCAAAAATACAAGATCTCTCCACCCTAACACTAATGAAAAAACCACCCTAGAGGCAAATTCAACTTTGTACTTATACAAAATGATTAGGAATCATTCCCCATGAAAGGAGGAAACTTTCCCCACCAAAATCCTTTAATTAGTGGATTTATTCCCCTTGATTGGTGGAACACATTCCTAGATTTTCTCAATCATTGGAGTTCCACAATTTGTGCCATCATTCCATAATATCTTGTTGACTTATTCTTTATTATTGATGCTCCATTAGTAGGGCACAAGTCCCTAAATTATCTCCTCCAACTCTTCATAATCTGGCCAATATCCTCATAATATCCATAAAACATAAATAATATTAGGCACAAATATCCAGTTATTCATAAACATTCCTAATGAATATATTAATGTTAAAAAAAATTATCTAATGCAAAAGGAGAGGTTTAATGTGCTGAAGGATGGTCATAGGTCGTAATTTATTGTTTAATTTAGAGGCATGGGCCTTAATTTATGTCTAGTTTAGAGGCCCATCATACCCCCCTCCTGAAAGTGTTGCTCATCCTCTGAGAAACTTAGTGTTCTTATTGTGCCTCATCCATGACCCTACTTGCCTCTTTCTTATGCATTAAGAATATTGGTTGTAAGTTCTGCAAGGACAAGACCAAAAACATATTTGTGCAAAGAAAAATCATTTTTTCTTGAGACCATTAGCTTGCCTTCTTCCCCTTATCCAAGATTGGTTCTTGAATATTTTTCAATTTGGAAAGGTCTTCCACACCCTTATCAACCTTCTCCTACCTTGTTTCGCCATTTGAACACCTCTAACACCCTCAAAATGCATTTAGATGAGAACTAAGACACCTTGTAGGAATTCCTATCAAAACTACAGGAAACCAATTTTGAGCATAAATGATAAAGTTGAGCTAGGGAAGGCCCTCAACTTGATTCTTATGCATTTCTCCCATTTTTAGGCCTTGGATAAAAGCTAGAAAGATATTGGTGACCTTTTGGAACACCTCTTTTCATCACTAAAGTTTGATTTATATTTTGATGGTGAATGCCTTATTTATTTTTGTTGCCTTCTTCTTCTCCCTTGTGGCCTAGATGATTGTCTAATGGCCTTGGAGTTCTATGTTTTGATTAGGTCTCTCTCAGGCACTGTCATGTTTGGTTTTAACACAATTTTTATTTTCTTCCTTCTTGTAGTAGCATTCCTCTTTCATGTAGTAGTCATTCCTCCTTCCTTCAATTTTTTCTAATTGTATGAGAGTGATGAGAAATGATGAAGAGGGATTGGATGATCATGCTAGGGCTCAAAGGGAGTAGTGTAGGTTTGTGAAAATGGAGAGGATGCTCTTGTTTGTTTTTTTCCAAGAATGAAATGGGATGGATGAATGATGAATAAATAGTGAATATGAAGTTCATGGAGGGTTTGGAGTCTTGTGGTGACTTGGCCTTTGCAAAAATTTCTTCTTTTAACTATCATCCTCATTCCTTGAAATCACTACCCTTCATAATTTGACTTTCCAACATTGCATGGGTGAAGAAGTGAGTTGGAATTAACTAGCTGCAGTTGGTTGAGAATACTGACCAATCATTAGCTTATAAAAACTCATCTCTCATGCATTGAAAACAAATTTATAACTATAATATGCTCAAGAGAAGAGGTCAAGAATATTGCATACATGTACCTACATGATGGTTGTTAGAGAGACATTCATGCTGCTGCTGAGTTGATGTTGACATGTAGGTGTTGGATGGTGACGGTGATGATACTAATGCTGCTGCTAAGCTCTAGAGGAGCTTCTTTGACCTTTGGATCTCCTTTAAACCTACTCACTACCAATCCTATAGGTGTTGTTCTATATCATGTAGGTTTATAGGACAATGACTTTTTGTCCATATCTCTGAGACAGTAGACTGGATTGAGCTGAAACATTTTGAGCATGTTGTCATCATCATGATGCACCTCCCCATAGAAATATTTTTGTCAATGGATGAACAGATCTTGAGAAAAACAAAAAATGGATAAATGTGATGGAGGTTGATTTCTTGGAAATCGTGTACTGGAATTTGTTGAAATTTCTTGGGCAGGTTACCATAATCCATATCCATATCCCCATGAAACAACTTTTCAAATGGATGTAGAGATATTGAGAAAATGCAAAAATCGCTGAAGGTGGTGGAGGCCAATTCCTTGGAATCCATGCATTGAAATTTGTTGAATTTTCTTGAGCATGTTACCATCATCCACATTCATCTCCCTCTAAAATAGCTTGGAAAATGGATGCATGGTTTTCAGGTTATAGCAAAAACAAATTTGTTCTCTATGTATTTTTGTATCCTATAGTAAAATGGAGAATCCTATAGTTTCTTAGGACAACAAGGAAAATGAGTGGTAGAAACTTGAGAATTATGGATGGATGGTGAAAATAGACGAGGGTGATAGATTGGCATGGCCTTGGCCTTGTTGGAGCATTTGAGCCAAGTAGGAAAAAGTCAAAATTTGAATTCTTTTGACTAGGCTTGACCAAATTTTTCTTTTGGTACCAACTTGTTCTTGTTTCTTACATATGTTGGAGAGTACAAGCATGCATGGAGCAAGGACTCATTTTTTTTTTCTTCTAGGCCTACTAGCCGCCTCAATGATTTTTTCAACTAGTAGCTCTGCCTAGGTGCCTCAAAGGATGTTTTCACCTAGGATATTATTTTTATCTCTTTTTTTTCAATCCATTAACTGCCTCATGGAGTTTTTCAATCAATGAGCTAATCTGAGGCGCCTCCAAGGAGGTTTTCACCTTATATTTTTTTTTTTCTCTTATTTTTCATTTTTTTTTTCTTTTTCTCTTCTACCCTACCCTACTTCAAAAACAAAACTACTTTGATGTATAAGAATAGTTCCAATGGATCCATGTGCACATCAAAATGACAAACAAAATGATGTGGATACTTGAAATGTATGATTTGACATGTACTTGGATTTGAGAGATAAAATGATTTGGCTTTTATGATATGAAGCACATTTGAAGAAGAGGTTATTGTTGCAACTTAATGACTGTCTGGAACCATATTTCAATATAGTTGTGATGCGTCTGCTCCACTTGCTGATTTAGATCATCTTG
This sequence comes from Pinus taeda, assembly GCA_000404065.3. NCBI lineage: Eukaryota > Viridiplantae > Streptophyta > Pinopsida > Pinales > Pinaceae > Pinus > Pinus taeda. Next base: position 93,156 of record APFE030203941.1, read on the forward strand.
GATGTCTTCTTCTTTCATGACCTTAAAATCTTCCTCTTTTTGTTGATTGTCCTCTTGACCACATGGAGGATTTGATGTTAACCATGAGGGAGCTTTCTTGATCTCTGATACTGGTGTCTGCTCTTCATCAAATGCAATCCATGATCCTTTGGTATTCTCATTTGAATCTTCTTCTTCTGGATGTTGTCCTTCAATAATATCAAGGTTATCTCTTTTTTGCAATACTCTTCTTGCGCTATGGTGAATATGATTGATCTCAAGAGGAGATGTTTGGAAGTGTTGTACCTCAACATTATAAGTGGGATGAGCTACTTCAATGTGTGGGTTTGGAAATGGTGGTATAGGTAGATGAGTGGGAGTGGATATTTGAGATGGATGTGGTTGGGGTTGTGGTTGAGGTGGAGATGAATGATAGGGATAACATGGAGTTTGGTATGGAGGATATTGAGGATATTGTGGATGGATCCCATGAGTTCCTTGCTGACCTTGTTGCCAAAATTGGTTTTGGGGTTGAGATGGCTAATGTTGCCAAGGAAAATGTGTGTTTCAATTACTTTGAGGTGAATATGCATATCCTTGAAATTGTGAATTAGGCCCTCAAATCATATCTGGTTTAATAGGCTACCATGTTTCTCTTGGAGGTACATAACATAGTTGCATTGGCAATTGACTTGCTCCATTGTCCTCTTGGTAAACTTCCTTCAATGTCGGTAATGATGGAAAATGTCTAACATCATGTGATTCTGCAAAACAAATATCAACATTTTCTTTTCCTTCATCTTGCATTCTTAACATTTCTACTTGTTTTGTTAGATTGCTAAGAATTTTTTATTTAAAATTGTCAAACAAATTTTCTAGTTTATCTTCACTTACTAATATTGATGTTAATTTACCTACTCTTGCTTTTCCTCTTGATATGTGTTTGTATGTTTCACAAATTTCTTCAAATGATACTTGATATACATCACCTCTACTAATGAGACTAAGGGGATCAGTCAATTCATCCCTAATTGTTCTAAGTAAGAGGGTTTTTATTGTGTCGGATCCTAAATGGTGTAGCTTTTCCCTCTTAACATTATACATGAACCTCTCTATTAGATCCTCTAGACTCTCATCTTCTCATTGATTCATTCTAAAGATTTCTTCTTTAAGATCACGATCTTTATATTTTTCTATAAATATCTTTTTCATATCATTCCATGATCTTATTGAATCAGTCCCTAAACTCATGAACCATTGAAGAGCTCTCTCCTTCAATGTTTCCGGAAACAATCTCAATTTCTGAGTTTTTAATAAGTAACCATAAGATCTACAAACAATATCAAATTCAAAGAGAAAGATTTCTAGATCCTCTGACCTTAGACCATGAAATTTTGGAAGAAAAGATGGAGGGAACTTCTTCATGTGCACACTTCCACCAATATCTTGAATGGGAAATCCAATAGGATATTTCTGATTGTCATCATCGCCATCAATTTCTTCTACATTCTTTGCCATCTTCTTATTCTTCCTACAAAAGTGAATGTTCATGCGGATCTTACTATACCATGTGATCAAATGGGGGGGTGGGTTGGTGTTGGATAATTTTGCTTTTGTTTTTATCATTGAATGAAAACTATAATGCAATGCAATTTTCTAATTTTGAAATTAAATATGCCTAATGAAAATATTTTTTTTTGTTTTTAGAAAAATTAAAAAGAAATTAATCAACTAGGGAAGAAAACAATGCATATTCTGACACCTCCCCGGCAAACGATGCCAAAAAGTGATGAGCCTCGATATTGCAACAAGAATGTTGCAACTCCCAAGGATACCAACTTTAATTATCAACTAAGGGTTCGTACAAACTTAAGAGGTATTGGCACTATGTGTGCAGCATACAATGTGTCCTTCCTTTCTTTTCATGATGTAATGGAGTGCATGTGCTAAAGTCAAATCCTAAACTAATTTCATAAAATGAAATGCTAGAAATGGAACCTTAACCTATTGCAAGAAAGAAATTACAAGGAAAGAGAATGAAATCAAATGCTAAAACACACCATTTTCTAATTATCTCCTAAGAGGATTTGCTTCAAAATAATGCTAAGTTAACATGTATGCAGTCCTATTGTCTTAAGCATGTAGATTCAAACCATCAAACATGCTACTGCTATGCATGTAAATGAATAAAACAAATCTGTTTTTCTTTTTGTCTTTTTGTCTTGACGAAAATCAGGTGGAAGTCTGTAATTCGACTATAGTTTAGCTTTGTAAATAATCAGTTGTGCACAAATAGATTCTGTACGTCGATTTTCACCCTAAGGGTCATGCTTATGTAACTAATCACTGTCGATTCCTCGTTCACTTCTCATTTTATCAAGCGCTTCAATCCGTGCCCTTTGATCTTAATTCTCCAGATCCAACAGATATCGCGTCATCCACTCACCAACTAACCCGAATGATTTCCACAGTCGATGTGACTCGTCCAATCGAATGACTATCGTGCAATCTCATGCAAAATCTTGCACGACCGATATCAGGTCGAGAGCGGGTGAGAAAAGTGGTTTTCTCATGCTACGTGTCACTCGCTAAGGTTAATCGCGTGAATTTTAGGAATACCATTTATAGCCTTTAGGGCACATGAGATACCACTTCCCACTTATCAATACCACCCACACACTTAATTCATACTTTTAATAAAGGTGCTTAAGGAAAGGTTTAGTGCTTAAATTTAGCACTAACGCTTAACACTAATTGACTGTGATTTATTAATAAAATGTATGAACAGAGAAAAATACCTGAATAGGGTCCAGAATGCTGATACATAATCATAAGAGAATTTATGCACCAGAACAGTGCATCCACACCACACTTCAATTAATTATTCAACAAAATGGAAATTACAGAATCTTGGCCCTCTCAGCTCGATTACAACAGTTTGTCTAACCTTTGTTTCAATCTCAAACATTGCCCCTATCACACTGCTCTCTTACTCACTCTATTCCCAATAATCTCTCTGTCAATACTATTGAAAATAATACTGAGAGGGGGGGTGAATCAGTATTATCTAGTCCTTTTAACAATTCTTCCTTATTTATACTTTGAATTATTTTGGCATATCAGTACCATAAAACAATGAGCATGAACAAGAAAAATAGACAGTCACATCAAAGAACAC
>APFE030203941.1:101468-116441 GCA_000404065.3 Pinus taeda
ACAAATACATTATTTCCTCTTTTATGAATCAAATCCTATCCTAACTGCATTGACAACTAAACCTCTATTTTTATCACTCAACCATTAAATCCCTATTCTCAAGCTCTGATACACATATATACTAACACTCATCTCTTAGTCTAAAAATAATACAGTGGTCTAATTATTACAATAATTAAAGAAAATATGAATTCGAGAGATCCAACAATCTAGATTTGGGAATAAGAAGACTAATCCAAGAAACTCAATGATTATTATGAACTTCCAAATCATTTCCAAGGATGAAATAATGCTTGTTGATGTAGGGTTACCCCCTCTTACCTCCATAGTATGCATGTAAATGCATCCACTCATTATTCCCAGGTATTTAACTCTCAAAGGAGTTAAATCATCAACCACAAATGGTTAAGCCCCTCTTCTATCAGTTGCCTTATATTGGAACTCAATCACCCCACTTAAACCTCCTATCAGGACTATTTTCCTCCTCATAACCTCCATTATCCATTTTATTAAAGCCTTCCTCAATCTCTCCTAAAAAGACTGTTAGAACCCTTCGTAACCTTTATACAACCCTTTAACCACTTATATATGTAACCTTCACTATTTAAGCATTAGCTACACATATATTTAACCCACAAAGCCTTTTATTGTGTTGTTTTCCTTATAAAACGACTTAAAAAGGAAAACATACACGAACACACCTTTTCCCTCCTCGGTACAACCTCGGCACAGATCCCGAGGTTACCTTTATCGTAATCGCAATCGGGTCTGCTGCGTGGTTTCTTTAACATTGGCCTTATCGCATCCGATATGCAAACACATAACTTTTCCGGAATACATAGGAAAGCACTGGAAACAAAGAAAATTTTTCTTCGAACCCTTCAATCAGATTTCAAGTTTTATAAGCCCGCATTCACAAATATCGTTGGGTTCACTCATTCCAAGCCTTCCTTCAGCGCTTTGCCAATCTCCCTTCTCCGACACCTTCGATCTCCAATTTCCAATTATCAGCTATTTGTGCATCACTTCATCACAATATCACTATTCGGAGTATTTCAAGGTTGATGCTATAACACATTAAAGCTCTGATGTGATTAGGCTCATGTACCTGATAGGATTATAAATCTACCTTCATAAAATTTCAGATCTAGTTCTATCATAATATCGAAGTTCGACACTTCAATAGCCCAGTTCCTCCCCAGTGAAACAGTGCAATGCGATAGTGTTTCGTCGATGCAAATTAATCATGGCCATTTATCTTAAATATCCAATGGCTCGTGTGCAACCGTACTTCACATCTCCGCTCACCCCTTTTTACTTGGTTTTTTACGTTGTTTCTTCAATTCTTCTGTGGTCGTGCTCTTCTTCAAAGGTTCCCATCCTTCTGCTACTTCGCTGCACACTCTTCCTCTCTGGCTTAACCTCATATGATCCTTTGATCTCTCTCTCCTTTGATCCTTAGAATGGATTCAATGATCCATTACAATTCCTTTGAATCATTCCTTTCCTCTTCATATTTCTTCAGAACTTCACCTTCTACTTCCGCTGCTCAACATCCTCTGAGCTAAACTCCTCTACGAATTCTCTCTTCTCAACTTCTCCAAAGCTTCACTCTAATTTCCCACTCGATTCTAAGATCCCTTTATGATTCCTCTGAATCATACTACTCCTCTATGCATCCTCCAAGTTTTTGCTTGCAACCCTATTACAGAACCTACAAATTCAGAAGTATTTCATTCAAGAAATACTCATTTCACATACATTGACATAGTCAGGAATAAACCTCTGTATACATACATACATACACACACCACACATATATATATTATATATATATATATAAATGGTTACATTTGAGACTATGTGTTTCACACAGGCTTGATCTTAAGCTATTAGTGGCCTCCTCCTTCACACTCTACCCATAGGCCTAAATTTATACCAGAAAGGTTTGTCGAACTAATCCTGGTTCGACTCCTAAATCTACTGAATTGACTCCTAAATTCTTTATCCTCTATGTCCACTTCTAATCTCCACTTAATTCCTAAGAGCTCTCCCTATTTCCTCAAATCATGGAAATTCTTAAAGAGTCCTAATTGACTTTAGACTCTTTTTCCCACTCATGTTCTCATTTATTTGAGAGCATTTACAAACATCTCACATTATCCAATTAAATCACTTGAAAGCCAAAATATTACATTAACTTGAGACTTAGGAAACTAATTTCCCTAAAACGCATTACCCCCCTATGTCTACTTAATTACAATGAATTTGTCTTGGGCTGAAAGCTTCTACATCAGACTCCCAAAGTAGAAAATATTCATGATATCCTAATCATGTGTCTTTTGGTCTTTGTCTTCCTGGATCCCATTATTTGTTTTGTAATTGTCCAAATGTCTTGATCCTTTGTTGTTGTTGTACTCCTCCTGTCTTTTGTTCCATCTTCTTCTCTTTGTCAATCAGGTTCATGCTCTGATTGATCATTCTTTGTGTTTCTATCATTTTCCTCCTTATGGTCTGTTTCATCATCAGCTACCACAATTCTTCAATTTCTTTTTCCAGCACATCTTTGGGCTAGTCCATACTCTGCCACTTACTTTTTTCTCTTTCTCTATGTTTGAAGTTGTTGCTATTGTCTACTAATTCCTCAAATTGTTGTTGGTTACTTTCACTATGTAGTTTTTGGTTGACTTTTTCTTCCACTTTTGCCCTTGCTCCAACTTTTTCTATGCTTACTATGCTTACTGACTCCCTTTCATCCTTATCCTCTTTCATGATTATTTCTATCTGCACTGAATCATGAATTTCCAACATTCTCTCCAGCAATTGAGCATCTATGTTCCATGGCTTGAATTCTTCCACATAATCTTCTTCTTCTCTTTCTATTTGGCTGCTCATCTGTGCCAAACTTCCTCTAGCATCTGCAAGAAAACCTGCACTCAAAAAACACTTTCTAAAATAAAAAAGATAAGGCTTATGTGCCTTATCTTCCTTTGGCAACAATTTAGTTTGTTGCTCTATTTCATTCTCCTCTGTTAGCACATAAGTATGTTGTTTTGAATTCTCAATAGAACTCATGAGAGTGTTAACTAGTCTCTCTTCCACATCATCTGCTCTAATTATGTCTTCCTGCTCTTGTCCACTATAGTGAACTCCTTCCTTTGCAGTGCCAATCTATTGAACATTCATATCCACCTCCTTTTTCTTATGATTTTCATTCATGACAATGTTTTTGTTTTCCTTTTTCAGTAATCTCTCTTGAACATCTATTCTGTGTTTTTCTAACTCCCTTCTTTGAAAATCTAATTTTCTATATAGCTCAATAATTTCAATTGGAGTAGAATTTCGAAATTTCACACAATTTTCCATACCTTCCATTGTTATTGACAAATCATCAGATGTCCTTTTTCCCTTTGCTAAGTCTTCTTCATTGACTTCTTCTTCCTTAACATCTATCAGTAGATGTCCTTCTTCTTCAGTACTTTTTACCTTGCTATCCCTCTTTAACTTTTCTCCCAGAGTTATCATTGTCCCACCATCTACATTAACATTCTCCTGCATTTGTTTTTTATCAATAACATTAATCAAACTCATTTGATTACCTTTCTAAGACAATATTCCTTCATTCTTTATCAGAATAAGATCCTAATTCCTCATCTCCATGACAGCTTCTATAGACTCATCCATATAATTTTTATTGTGTATGAAGTCAAATTCTTCTTCTTCTGAGAAGTTATTTGTCACCTTTTACTTCTAGATCTTCACCTCCTATGAAGATATCTTCAAAATGTTGATTTTCGCCTACAATACCTGCCATCATACACCAACTATCTGTTTTAAAAACATAAGACCTTGTGGTCTCACTCGATGCTTCAACCATCATATCTCCCTATTGTTGTAAATCCTCCACATGATTCAAAAATTCTTCGATGGTCTCCTGTTCAATCTCCTCAAGCCCTTCACTTGGTTGTTTGATACCTTTCCCCAACTATATATGAGACCTATCTATCTCATCTTCTTCTAGAACAGAATTTAGATTCTACTTGTCTTCTTCCTCCTGTATGACAATATTAGCAAATTGTCCTCCATATGTTTCACCTGCAAACATACACAAATTGTCAGGTTTAAAATCACCAGACCTTTTGGTCTCACCTGAATTTTCAGCCTTCAAGTCTTCATCTTCACTTTCTCCCATAATTTCTCCCTGTTCTAGTTCACAAATGGACTCTTCCATTTCTAACTCAACTTCCTTGAGATTTCCCATCAACCACTTTACATGGTTTTGTTGTAGCCTTCTCTACATCTCATGCCACTCCACTAGCTTCTTCCTCAAGACCCAACCTAGTCTCTAGCTTTCCTCAAGTATACTCCTTAATGCATCGAGTTGTTCTTTTAACTCTGCAATCTCTTTGTCAATTTCCTCTGGACTCATCCTCTTGCCATTTGCCTTGGCATCCTCTTTATTTATCTCTCTTCTGTTGTGGACTCTCTCTAAGCCTCTGCTATGACTATTAGTAGTCATCTTCTTCTCCTCTTGTTCATGACCTCCTCACTCATCCACAAGAAGCCCTTGCAACAGCTATTCCTCCTCACTGCAATATTACCTCAATAAGCTCTCCTCACTCATTCTTTTGGTAATCACAGGTCCTCTGTATGGAACCACCTTTTGAGCAACACATTTTCTCGTTCTAGTCATCTACAATATCTTGAGAACACTTCAGTTGTCCTCTCTGTCTATCCAACTTCTTGTTGGATTCTTCAAGTTCACTGCCACTTCTCCTTCAGAGTTGTTTTTCTTACTCTGCCTTCAAGAGCACATCTATTTCTCCTCTCACAGCTTCTCTTATTGTCCTTCGTTGAGATGCTTCATCTACAACCACAATATTCAATCAAATTAAAACAAAAATGTCATCTCACCTTCAAGATCTCAGTATGATCTGGTTTTACCATTCCACCTCTATCATGAATGGATTTCCTATCTCTTACATCTACAAGTTCTGCTACACATCACCTTTCTGTGCTTACTATCTGCCAAATTAGAATCTGATCCTTCCTCTTGCTTGCCTAAAACCTTTAATACATAACTCTGTTATCAATTCTTTCAAGAAATGTTCACATAAAACTCCTTTAATCTGCTATGATACCAAATGATGTAGGCTCACCCCCGCTTACCCCCACAGTATGCATATAAATGCATCCACTCACTAGTCCCAGGTATTTAACTCTTAAAGGAGTTAAATCATCAAACACAAATGGTTAAGGCCATCTTTTATCAGTTCCTTTATATCTGAACTCAATCACCCCGCTTAAACTCCTTATCAGGACTATTTACCTCCTCATAACATTCATTATCCCTTCTATTAAATCCTTCCTCAATTTCTATTAACGAGACTGTTAAAACCCTTCATAATCTTTATACAACCCTTTAACCACTTATATATGTAACCTTCCCTCTTTAAACATTGGCTACACATATATTTAACCCACGAAGCGTTTTATCATGTTGTTTTCCTTATAAAACCATTTACAAACGAAAACATACACAAACACACCTTTTTCCTCCTCAGTATGGCCTCTACACAGATCCTGAGGTTAACTTTATCGCAATCGCAATCGGGTCTCCTTCGCAGTTTCTTTAAGATTGGCTCTATCGCATCCAATATACAAACACATAATTTTTTTCAGAATACACATGAAAACATTGAAAATAAAGGAAATCCCTCTTCGAACCCTTGGGCTGGACTTCAATGTTTATAAGTCCACATTCACAAATACCATCGGGTCCTTTCCTTCCAAGACTTCCTTCAGTGCTCCACCGATCTCCCTTCTCCAACACCTCCGATCTCCAATCGCCAACTATTGGCTATTGGTGCATTGCTTCATCGCAATATCACAAGTCAGAGTATTTCAAGTGCTAATGCTATAACACATAAAAGCTCTGATGCAATTAGGCTCACGAACCCGATAGGATTATAAATCTACCTTCATAAAATTTCAGATCTGGTTCTATCGCAATATCGAAGTTCGATAGTTCAATAGTTCGATTCCTATCCATCGAAATGGTGCAATGCGATAGTGTTTCATCGATGCAACTTAATCCTATTTTTTGATCTTAAAGATCCAATCGCTTCTATGCAACCATACTTCACTTCTCTACTCACCCCTTTTTACTTGGTTGTTTACATTGTTTCTTCAATTCTTCTATGGTTTTGCTCTTCCTCGAAGGTTCCCATCCTTTTGATGTTTCATTGTGCACTCTTCCTCTCTCGCTTAACTTCACATGCTCCTTTTATCACTATATTCTTGAATCCTTTTAATTGATTCAATGATCCATTACGATTCCTCTGAATCATTCCTCTCCTCTGTGTATTTCTTTAGAACTTTGCTTTCTGCTTCTGTTGCTCAACTTCCTCTGAGCTAAACTCCTCTGCGAATTCTTACTTCGCAACTTCTCCAGATCTTCACTCTAATCTTCCACTGGATTCTAAGATCCCTTTATGATTCCTCTGAATAATACTACTCCTCTACGCGTCCTTCAGAATTCTGCCTACAACCCTGTTAGAGAACCTACGAATTCACAAGTAATTCATTCAGGAAATACTAGTTTCACACACACTATCAAAGTCAAGAATAAACCCCTGTATATATATAAACAAATGGTCACATTCGAGACCCTGTGCTTTGCACATGCCTAATCTTCAACTATCAGTGGCCTCCTCCCTTGCACTCTACCGGTAGGCTTACATTTATACTAAAAAGGTTCATTGAACTAATCCTAGTTCGACTCCTAAATTTACTGAACTAACTCCTAAATCCTTTATTTTCTACATCAACTTCTAATCTCCATTTAATTCCTAAGAGATATCCTTACTTCCTTGAAGAATGGAGCTGCTTAAAGAGTCGTAATTGACTTTAGAATCTTTTTCACACTCATGTTCTCATTTATTTGAGAGGATTTACAAACATCTCATATTATCTAATTAAATTACTTAAAAGCCCAAATATTACATTAACTTGAGACTTAGGAAACTAATTTCCCTAAAACACATTACCCCCCATGTCTACTTAAAAACAATGATTTTCTCTTGGGTTGAATTCTCCTACATCACTTGTGATCCTGCAAAATAACTTACACGAACCATTTAACTCAATCCTACAACAAGAAATCATTAATTCTAAATGCAGAAATAGAAAGAAATAAAAACAAGAGATGCATGTGAATAAGCAATGAAAAGAAGGAAAGAAAAAGACACAAAAGGGCTCTAAGGCTCCTGAGATGGTAAATCTGAAACAAACTCAGAGACCTATAGAGGAGAACAAGATTTAGAAACTAAAAATGACACTAATCTTCATTATTTTCATCAATAGAACTACATCCTTGCAAGAAAATACAATGGAGCTGCAAAAATACAAGCTCTCTCCACCCTAACACTAATGAAAAAAAATCCTAGAGGAAAATTTGACTTGGTACTTATACGAATGATTAGGAATCATTCCCCATGAATGCAGGGAGCTTTCCCCACCAAAATCCCTTGTTTAGTGGATCTAGTCCCCTTGATTGGTGGAACACATTCCTAGATTTTCTCAATCATTAGAGTTCCACAATTTGAGCCATAATTCCATAATATCTTGTTGACTTATTATTTATTATTTATCTTCCAGTAGTAGGGAACAAGTCCCTAAATTATCTGTTCCTCTAACTCTTCATAACCTGGCCAATATTCTCACAATATTCCACAAAAAAAATATTAGGCACAAATATTCAGTTATTCATAAACCTTCCTAATGAATATATTAAGGTTAAAATAAATTATCTAATGAAAAAAGAGGGTTTTAATGTGCTGAAGGATGGTCATTTGCCTTAAGTTATTGTTTAATTTAGAGGCATGGACATTAATTTATGTCTAATTTAGAGGCCCATCATCTATTATTTGGATTAGATTATACTTAGTTGAATTATTCCCTGTTAAATTTTATATCACCCCAACAACATTACCAAATCAATGCTCTCTAGGAGACTGGTCCCATTATCCGTAGTTGGAGCCACTATACCAAATGGAAAAAGAGTTGCTTTTATGGTCCAGACTGGGTGGTTATCCCCCATGTTGTCACATAGAATTTCGAGGCTTCAACATTTTGGTGCTAGAAGGAGGGCTTGACTATGTATGGCAAGAAGATATAAATCAAAAATAAATTCTAGAGTAAAACTCCCTCACCATCACCTCCAACTTCTTGATGGCATTCCAAATCCCCAAATCCTAGACGTAAAGTTGTGAAGAAATCTTTACAATTTACTAGTGTTTTTCCAAGGAAATCAGATCAACCTTCCTCTATAGAAACTCTCAAAGTTTAGCCTTTAATTCGAGAATTTCAAGGGATTTCTTTGTCTCAAGAAGAATCTGAATTATCTCAAGCCAAATTTTCTTCATATTTTCCTTCCTCTCAAAAGTGAACCAGATCACATAGTGAAAAAATTGGAATCCCCCCATTTAAATTTCCTTTGTCTCACCCTCGAAAGAAAACTAAGAAATCAAAATCTGAAAATCATAGTGACATTCTTTCATCATCACCATAAACACCCTTATTCATTTCATCATCTTCATCACAAACTCAGTCATCCACCTCACTATCCCATATCATGATTTACACTAGTACAAGAGCACAATCCTCCTCTACCCAATCACCTTCAACCACTAGTACATCTTCTTATACAGAGATACCCATAATGGATCAAAGACCATGGAAAAATCTTGGAGCCTTTCAAATGGAAGGACCATTAAATCCTTTACCTGCGCATCGAGAAAAATGGTTTCCAAAACTCAACCCTCATGATGGTTTTCCTGCCAAAGAACACATAAATAACTTTATGTTGTCCATAAATCTTAATGGATATGTAGAAGAAGGTGCAGTTGTAAGATTATTCCCTTATACTTTACAAGGATCAGTAGGATCCTAGTATTTTTCATTATCATTTGGTTCCATTAATAGTTGGGATGCATTTCAAGAATAGTTTCTAACCAAGTCTAGGAATAACCGCTCAACAATTACTCTTCCCAATGATCTCTCCAACTTGATAGTTGAACCTAGAGAACTAATTAAGGACTTCAATTCATGGTTTACTTATTAAAAAAAATCCCAATGACATCCAAGGCCAGTACTGAAGTTCAAAATTAATAGTACAATTCTGATCTTCCCTCGAATGAATTTATTTAGGGATGCCAAACAAACTTTGGCAGAAAACATGAAAGAAGCCATCGTTGTGGAAAAACACATTTTATCTTTAGAAAAGAAGAATGCATTAGAAGAAATAAATCCAAGAAGGTCAGTTTCAGGGACGAACCCAAGAAGAAAGTAGCTAAAGATCATTACGATCTTGAAGGTCTGCAAAACATACTTCAAACCATGTCCAATGAAATGGTCAACAGTAAAAGGAAGGTAACTGAGACTTCTTCAAGGAAAAATTTTATACCTTAGAAAAGAAACCCTTCCTCTCATCCTAAACCTCCATATAAAATATCAAATGTTGAATTAGATGTGGAGGAAGAAGAAGTGTCAACAGTGAAAGAACAAACCGATCACAGAGAGATAATTGAATTACAAGGAATGTGGGATTTCATTCTTCCTTTTTCAGATAATGAGGAATCACAAGAAGCATTACCTATCGCTCCCAGAATCAAGAGCCCTGTTGATTCACCACAAACAAATAAAAAATAAAAATCATCAACTCTTGGTCTCAAAGATAAAGCAATAGGTAGGAAATATTCTCCCAAGTCCACTCAAACAACTCCTCCTCAATCCAATTCTTCACTCCCAACGAAAACTTTGCTAGTATCTAATGAGATGCTATACAACGTCATTAAAGACATTGTTGAGGGAATAAGTCCCCTCGAGATTTGGGTCAGAACCCTAGTAGAGTAGGATTATTATATAGCAAGAAACAAGCATTCAACTCAGGCAACATGCTTAAAGAAACTAACTATGTGAGGATGAACATACCTAGATGTCCTTCGTTTGGGTAGTTCCAGCTAGGGTTCAAACCCTCTACAACTCCTGATGATCTTCGAACCTATAAATCAGCCAATTCGAATACACATAGCAGCCTATAGATAAAGCATTCTAGTGAAATCAACTTTATATCATATAAATAGATGGTTAGTTATACATTGAAATAGTCATTCGGATATAAACCATAACAATAACATCAGATGCATAAACAAAATTGAGATTAGGAACAAGACAACATTTCTTTTATTGTAGAAAAATATAATAAAAACATAGAAAGAGTTCACCTGTGTCTTCCTCTTCCAGCTCCAAGTGGAACCATCCTCCAAGTCCGACGAGTCCCAGTCTTCAACAACTTCCTTCCATAACCAATACTATGATATCTTCAAGCATATGAGAGAACATAAAAACTCAAGGAAACAAAGGTTCCGTGAACTTGGGGAAGTGATTGAAGCACAGGGATTCTTTAGACTTGATCAGGAGATAATCTCAGTATAGTAATTCTATCTCTTCTCTCCTCGTTAAGACTTTCCCTTTGAAGTATTCTTATACTTCTCCCAAATTAGTTTTTTAGTTGGGAAAGAGTTGGGAAGAGTTGGGACATGGGCACTAATAGGTAATCAACAACTAAAACCCATGATCTCCACCCATAGTTAAGGAAATTTAATTTTTTTAAGTGTTTTAACACATATACATGGGTTGGGTATAGATTGACTCGTGTGTACATGCTTTTAACACGGTGAAAAGTATTGTACAGGGAGTAAAACAATTTTTTTAAAATATTTGGATCAATTCTGGAAGGAGGGGTTGCCCTAGGCCATAAACCAAGCATCACAAATACAAAGGGTGATATTTGGAGCTATAACAGATGCCCCCTAATATATGAGGTCAGAAGGGGTAAATGATGGCCGAAATGTATTAAGTATATGGAAAGGAAACTTGTCAAAAAATGAGAAGGACTTCACCAGATTTCAACCTGCCAATGCAGCAAAAGAAGATCAGAACGGAACAACTATCTGAGGTGAGCATACCCATGCTTAGAGAAAGTAAAGCATGTCATCATATCAAGTACAAGCAGATCAACTATGTATGTAAGTATAAGGAATTGAAAGTACATAATGGATCATTTGATCATGATCAAAAAATTACATCTCTAAATATCACATATAGAAGATGATCAATGAATTTGAAAGATGGCGCTGATCACTGATGTCAAAAATTGATCCCAATAGCACCCAATGAACATGATAGAATAAGATGATACTACATCACAACTCGGATGCCAACATATAGGATGTCACTGAGAAGGACTGCAACATATAATGTAGAATGGTATCAACTAGCAACAACAATAGCAACTAACAAGTGAACCAAAGAATGTTGATGCAACCTGAAGTCTTCACCAACCACCGTGGTACATTTCTACACAATGGGAATAAATGATCTGATTTAGACCATGTGAGAAATCATTTGATTACTGGTCATTGATGTATACTGTTAATAAACATGAGACTACTGATTGATAATGATAATGAGAGTCAAGGTACCCAGTACAATCTAACAAGTGCGAATAGATGAGCTGAAGTCAAACACCTGGAAGAATCTATTAATCAGGAGACAATGATGGTTTCCCACTATCGATAGCAAAGGATCTGGCACTGATGACTGCAAACCCCAAAGTACTGCCAAATGGACTCTAGACCTTTGCTCCAGAGTAATGAGTCATAGTTGATAGGGAAATATCCACTAGAAGGAAGGCATTAATGTATCCTTCATCAATATAGCACGAGTGTAACCCATAGGCCAATAATGTGGAAGGAATCGAACGAAAAAAAATGTAGTAACCCGATCGAAGCATGTTTCTGGAGTACATAGGATGTAGCTAGTGCATGATACAAACCCTTTGAACCAACCAATAATGAAAGATGACACAGAGGCGAGGAATCCCAATGTGTGACAATGAAAGCTGATGTTGAACACAAGGGAAAGTACTCAGTCAAAGACCCATGATACTGATCAATGTTGAGCACAAGGTGACCTATCAATAATGAAAAAAGGCCAGGGTGCAGTTCTAGGCCTGTCCTTAGAGGAATATGTCGTCATCGATAAGGAAAAGACCCGCCAACAATAAGTCAATGGAGACCTTCCCAAACTAGAATGAGTAAAGGACTAATATAAGTGATGTGATGTTAGACAAGACACTGAAAACTAGGGATGGCCCACTGAAAAATAGGTCAAGGGACACCACAAAAAGGCTGACTCAGGCTTACTTCCCTTGAACAAAAGCACAACTCAATGATGACTATGTGGTAGCATATGATGACTCTCTATAAAATCATCATGGAGGCACAAAAAAACTCTCCATATGATTGGAAGAGATAACCAATCCAAGGAGAACTGACTCAATAGCAAGGTTAATGTACCTAAGTCAAACTAAATCCCACACAAATGGAGGAGAGACTTTATTTTGAGTGCTTTTCTCAAGGGTGACACAATTGAATCTAGCTACCAACAATATATGGAAATGATCTCCCTTTCTTGCTCTTTTTTGGAATATGTAATTTTTTTCTCTTTTTCTTTAAGCTAGAAAAATAATAAAAGAATGCTATAGTACACTGGAAAGAACGGGTGTCAGTGAAATAGATGATCTAATTCCTGGGATGGGAACATTCCTATGCTCAATGTAGGGAGGCGAAGCTAGTCAAGGACACTCAAAGGGATGTTCCTTCGACCGGTATGAGTGTTAATCAAGTTGTAGAAGCTAAGGGATTGCAAGTTTGAGTTTGTAGAAGACATGCTCGAAAAGTGGCTTAAACACAAGTCCAAGTGAAGTTGGCTCAAGGAAAAAAGGGTGCAAATGGTCAAAATGCAATGCAGTGTACAACTCAACACAAAGGAGCCTCTAGGGTAGAAGGCCAGAACAAAGCAAAGAAGGAAAGAGGAATGAGTCTTCAACGCACAGGTCATGGTGGGACTAGAGAGGACTGTCGAGCCTACTCAATGAAAAAACATGGGCAACCAATGTCAGTGAGGTGCTAACTATGATGCCCATGTAAAGGATGGCTCTACCCAAATGTCATGATTTAAAAATCAGCCACTGAACATGGTTTGCTAACCATAACACGTTGGGATCGACCCTATGGCTAGCGTATTGACAAATGGAGGCTAGTATGCACAATGCAATGGAAAAATGGTTTCCCTAACCTATATTCAAGTGAGTGAATGATACCTTCCATGACGGGTCAGCAGTCATGGAACCGATGTGAAATTTTTGAAGAAGCATCCAAAATGTCCTGAAAAATAACCTATTCCCAACAATCCAAGCTCACAAGTTAAAATATTCATGAGACGAAAAAAATCAGGTTTTGAAAAAATTTGTACCATTTGTACCATTTGTACCATTTGTGTTGAGAGTAAAAGTTGTGGAGAATAAAGAGAAAACTTGCCCCCCAAAGAGTTGGACCACTCAATTTGGATCAAAATCATCAGGTAACCCCCAATTCTAGTTTTCATTAATTTATGATTGTTTTTAGAAATTTTTATTGGGATTTTACCATAGGAATTTATGTTAAAAATTTCAGCGAAACGTATACATGGGTTGGATATTATAAACCCACGTACACGCAGGCCCTACATGCCACTGTGTATGAAAAGGACCTGCATATACGCGGTTTGAAATTTGGACACAAAAACTAACGGTTGGAAAACAATTTTGTTTTAGAATGACAATCACCTGGAGAGAGAGGGAGCATAGTAGCATTTATAATGAAGTTATGAATGATTAGTAGGCCTTATATTCTTTGAGGGGATGTCGTTTATTAAAAATTTTCGAAATGCCAAATATTAAGGTCAACACCCACTTGCATGAAATGTTCATCCACTACTGGAGTATCGAAGATGATGCTTTTATGATTAATCAAATGCCTTTAAGGATAGAGGTAGAAGATATTTACTTTATCACTAGTCTCTCCCAAAGAGGAGAAGTTGTACATTCGACTCGTCAAGCATGAGGTAGTCTTTCGGTGGAAGACTACGTGCACATATATTGTCCGGGTCATCTGAAGAAGATTGGAAGCCAGATTCCAATCAAGCATGTAGAGAGCTTGTCCCTGAGGATCTTACTGTTCACTATAGCCAAGATAAATAGATCAACCTCATTGCACCAAGCGTCACAACTATCCATGAGCTTGGTCATGGAGTGTCTCACTACAGTTTTTGATCGGTCTACACCTCTTCTTAATAACAAGAAGAGCCAGTTGTCCTCCATTCAAAAAGGACAGGCCAAGAAATTTGGATATGGGACAATTTTGTGCTCCTTCTCCTTCGAGAAGTTTCCAGGGCTACATCCCAGAGTATTAGTTTCCATGAGTAGCCCCTAAGATCCTCGGGTGGGTAGGTGGGCCGACCTGATGAAATGCCTTGGAGGCAGAGACGTGCCAAGGATTGCTTTCGATGTGAGTTCTTCTCCTGGTGGGAACAACAAATCATCGTTGTGGATGACTATCCCTACGCTAGCATGGATTTCAGAGAAGGTCCGGACTTAAATATGAAAAGTGAACTTAAAGATACTTTTAATGGGATTAAAATATTGACATAATGATCATGTTCCATATGTGGGTCTGGTACGACAAAATGGATTTCCACGGAACAGGCATCATAAAAGTGGTAACAAAGAGGTGGCTATAGAGACAGAGAGGGTCCTATATGTAGTCCAACGAAACTTGGTGAGATTCACACAATGGGTAGCGATGGAGGCCATAGAAGATCTCCCTAAGGATATGCAACATTGCATGGTAGGTGTGCCATGTGACCGGGTTTGCCTTTTTCGGCATGTGGCGAAAGCAGTAGTCGCCTACTTATCCACTCATCCTGAGCCAGGTCATTAGATATACTGGACATGATTATGGGTGTTTAGTCCCGATTTTGTATATTATTTTTAAATTACTTTATGTACACACAAGCAATTTTAAGATA